>JBBPCW010000039.1:13966186-13977057 GCA_037974425.1 Phenacogrammus interruptus | reverse complement strand
AATTACAAATAACTCCTGATTTTTGAAAAGTTGAAGTGAGTACATATATGGGAGAGGTACTACATACAGATAGTATACTTTTGTACATTTAAACCTTTTTTAACTTAAAAAAAAAAAAGTCTGACAGAATATTTAGGCATCACGTCATTGACCCACATACACATATACACACACACACACTATACACACACACAACACACACATTAGCTCCCTCCACCCTCTATTTGTGTATGTGTGACACATTCTTAATTACACAACAGTCCAGAAGGCAAATTGTGTAAGGCTGCCTCGAGGACGATGAGAAAGGGAAGGAAACGAGACAGTGACCCAGCAGAGACTGACAGGATCTTACACACTAACTGATAAAGAGCACTGTAACCAGTCGCCCTCAAACCTCAAAATCATGCCTTTTCTTTTTCACAATTATTAAAAAAGAAACAAGTACATTATGCATACATTGTACAGTGTTCGTGGATCCCCGTAAATGAAACCATTTTTTGCTTGTCTGTTTGTTGGTTTATTACTGTTTTTTTATGTATGCATAACTATAAAGTTTATAGCTCTGAGATCAATTAAATTAAAATCACAATTTCTGCAGTACTTTTCTGAATAAGATGTAACAGATTCATTCAGAGCGGTCCGATGAGAAATACTCTGCTCTAGAGAACATTTCAGGGTCAGTCATTCACAGTAATGCAGATAGAACTACTGAAAACCTCTAAAAGCTACATCAAGGAAAGCTAGGGCACTAAATGCTAATGCATATACTTCCAGCTACCGCAGACATTGTTTTACGCTACTGTTCAGGTACGTTTTTGAAATAAACTGTATTTTAAAATGCATGCATGGTGGAGAGGTACATGCAAAAAGCTGTTATTTGCAGCAAGACTGTACAGACTTTCACTATTATCAACATAAAAGTAAGTTCAAACGACACAAAGGACCGCTGGTTGCTCTAAATAATACATAAACTGCTTCTATTTAAACTGAAGACACTGACCTCTGGTTCCTGTTACCATTATAATAAATGTCAGCATATAATTTACATTCAACAACTCCAAACATTTTTTAAATGCTTCTGAAAAATCTTCTTTAAATTTCCTACCTTTATAGGACTATAATAGATTAGTTTATAAATGTGTAGAAGTCTTTTAAATATAATTTTTCAGCAAAACTTTATAAACCAGCGATCAGAAAACATCAAACCTGAAATAAACACAATTCCAATCAGTATGAATTGATCTATATGTTCTAGATTGATTGCTCAGTCTGGATTACATAGACACACCAGAGTGCCTCATCTGATACTGGACAGGACCGGAGGACAGCCTGAGGTATTCATCTTGAGACTTTTCTAAGACAGCTCATGCAATTGGAGATCCAAAAATTCAGGTCCCACCCCCCACAAATAAACAGTAGCAATTTCAGTCCCCCTTCTCATCACTGGAAAAAACAACCGAACTGAAAATACAAACTGCTTCTGCTCTCATTTTCAGAGCATAGTGCCAGTTTTTCATTAGAATATATATGAATTAATCATTCTTCCCATGAATGAAAACGCACAAAAAACTTTTATTTGGAAGGTTTGGATTGAAGGTGCTGTTGTGAACTGACGCTAAACTTAACATAGTGCTGCTCTCAGGCCAAACGCGAGGTTCTGAAATGAACACCGCCGTCTCTGCCAAACGTGGGTAAGTATTCCCCAGGGTGGGGAGGGACCTATCTATTTTATCTCGCTGCGCTGCGGGGGGCAGCGGGTATAGCTTACAGAGCAGGTAATTAAATCATAATTATAAGGGCTACAGATGACTAACAAATTTAATACGATTGACTGCCTGCTAAGTTAATCATTGAGGCAGTCAGCCGTGAGGGTGGGGGATTTTAGGTTGGGGATTTTTTTCCTTTGGGGGTTTGGGTGAGGTGGTAAAGCTGGGGTATGCAAACCTTTTTTACTGGTCACTATGCACTCATGTTTTGGGGAAAAACACATCACCAAAGAAAAAAACATAAAATTAAACCTGCCCAGCATAGTTTGTCCATACATGCAGGGGTTTATACTGCAGGAGATTTCTTGTCATTGACACTTATAAACTCTGCTATCTGCTATCTAAGCATTATTCCAAAAAGCTATATATCCCTAAGGACGTAACAATTTATGATGGAAATTCTCTCATGGCCTGAGTTTGATATTAAGTACTTTCAGATAACACCATGAGATAAGGTTCAATATGGAAATATGGAAAGTTAAATATTTAGCTTTTCAGTAGTCATCAGGTCAGTTAATTGTTCACTGGTTTAACTGTTTGCATCCTTAATTAGTAGACCAGATTACTACAGAAGTTACAAATTTCACTAAACTGTTTGTATCATTTCTAATTAATGGCAAATTGACCTACTTTTAATGCATTCTTTTGTTTCTTTCCAGGATGTAAGGGTTCTTTTTTTGTGTATCAGTACAAATCAACGACAATAGCCAGCAGAGTACGCTTGCATCCCGGGTGCATGTGCGAGTTCACATGAAGGGGGGAGGTCAGAGAGCGTCTTTCACACTCGCATATCAAAGAGTTTCCTAAGAACACACATTCGAAGCTCAATTACAGTCACACAGCCACAAACTTCTTAAGTACTCAATTACAGTCACACATCTTTGAGCTTCAAAGCCATTTAATTACAGTTACACCAGGTTCAAGCTTCATAAGCATTTAATAACAGTTACACATGTTCCAAGCTTCATAACCATTTAATAACAGTTACACATGTTCCAAGCTTCATAAGCATTTAATAACAGTTAAACATGTTCCAAGCTTCATAACCGTTTAATTACAGTTACACATGTTCCAAGCTTCAATTACTGTTACACCTGGCTCAAGCTTCATAAGCATTCAATAACAGTTACACATGGTTGAAGCTTCATAAGCATTTAACAACAGTTACACATATTTCAAGCTTCGTAAGCATTTCATTAGTCACACAGGACCCAAGCTTAGGGCTACATGTCCTGAGCTTCATTTGCATTTAATTACAGTTGCACATGTCCCAGGCTTCATAGGCACTGAATTACAGCCTCACGCCCCAAACTACATAAGCAGTTAATTATAATTACAAATGTCCTATGCTTCATAAGCGCTCTGTTGCAGCTTCACACGTCCCAAGATTACAGCTACATGTAATTATTATTAACACTAAGGTCATATTAAGATCACAATAACATGTTTATGTTTCATAGTAGTAAAGATTAGTATACACATAAGCAAACTGGCAGCAAAGCAATGGCAGCATTGTTGTTGACACCATAAAAAAAATCTTTTGTCCTATGGATGGGCAATATGGCAAGAACAACACAAAATTTTAAAGGTATACATCATCAAAAAAACAAAAAAAAACAGTGGTGCCACATTTATCGAAATAAATAGACATTTATTTAAAGTGATTTTTACTCAGTACGGAGTGTGACACACTAAAATAGGATGAATTATGCACTCTTTGTAAAGAAATATGCAATTGGTCAGTGTTCACATCCACAGTATGCTCAGGAAAGCACACTGTGATGTAATTTTTCTAGCTGAGACAGTAAGAGCCAGCAGGTGTTTCCTCAAAGATATGTGAAGCGGCACCACATCTTTTTGAACTACCGCTAATCTAACATCATCGGACAGCTCAACACGCTTGGAGGAGAATGTTAACATCTAATTCGGTCATATCAGCTAACAGATACTTAGCTGGGAGGCCAGTTTTGCTCTCTTGTATTCCCAGTCAGTGATGACTGGGGCATCACCGGGGGACTTAACTCTGTCTCTGACAAAGCTTAGAAGGTTGAGTTCCAAAGTTCAAGGTTCAAGGTTACTTTACGGTCATAAGCAGCTGTGTGCATATACATAGTGTGATGAGACAATGTTTCTCTACAGACCACAGTGCAACACACAATGCGTACAGAAAGTTTTCAGACCCCTTCAAGTTCTCCTCATTTTGTTATGTCTAAGAATTGCCCCAAACTGGATTAAATTCATATTTTCTATAATCAGTCTACATGCAATACTCCACAATGCCAAACTAAAAACACTGGAACCCAATACAGCATCTCTGGAAATACCTGAAAGCAGCTGTGCACAGATGCTCCCCATCCAACCTGGGTTAGTTTAAACAATTCTACCAAGAAGAATGGCAGAAAATTCCACAAGAAAGATGTGCCAAGCTTGTAGAGTCGTTCCCAAAAAGATGTGAGGCTTTCGTTGCTGCCAAAAGTGCTGAACAACCACTAAGTGAAAGGTCTGAATATGTAAATGGGTTATTTCAGTTCTTTTTTTATTTTTACTAAATTAACAAAACACTGGAAACACCTGTTTTCACTTTACCATTGTGCAGTATTTTGTGTAGATTACAGAAAATATTACCATAATCCACTTCAGGATGAGTCTTAGGGTGTACTCACACTAAGCACGGTTGCCCTGAACCGGGCCCGAGTACGATTGTCCCCCCTCCCCGTGCTGGAGCACGGATCAGGCGTCGCGCGTCCTGATCCGTGCTCCAGCACGGTTAGCGCTCACACTACATGCGAACCGTGCCTGAGTCCAACCGAACCGTGCTCTGGCTCACCTCTTCCAAGCGGGCCCAGGCACGGTTCGGAGCACTCACACTAGTCAAACGAACAGCGCTTTGGTGGTCAAACGCACTCGGGCATGGTTCAAACTGACTAGTGTGAGTACACCCTCAGACATAAAATGAGGACAATTGAAAACTTTCCATATTCAACATTTAACAAGTTATGACAACAATACAAGCAAAAAATAGACACCACCAAATATAATGTAACAGTATAGTGTGGATGGGATGTAAACCGTCCAGAATACTAATGTTGCACCATAATTATGATTATTACACAGAAGGCAGACAGCTGCATGGAACAAAAGGGTGACAGAAATAATACTATAAAGACAACACTGCAATGTAGCAGTTGTAAACAAAGTGTAGAGCACAGGCATCACCAGCTGAAACCATGTGACCAACTCTGGAGTGGCATGGGTGTCCAGTGTTCCACATTCTAGTCCTCCCTCTCGCTCTTCTCTTAATGCAAGAGTTCAATGCCACTCCCTGAGCTCCAACGCGCCACAGGCACTCCGATGCAGAGCAGTCTGCTCTTGCTTTAGTTACACTAAATTTAAACTAGACAAATGCCAAACATATCTGCTCGTGCCTCGCCCCAGGAAACAAATGACTCCCACACACTCTTGCCATCTCTGCACACAGTCAGGCCTCTCACATACACTGACCCTGAGGTCTAGTAGGTGAGGCAAAACAAGCATGGTAGTCAGCCTATCAAACAGGAACCACGACAGTGATGAACAGGGTCAAGCCATACACTAAATAAACTGTCAAACAAAAAAAATGTGAAAGGTTAAGTTCATTAATGTACCTACAATACCACTGGTCCTCAACCCCTCTAGTATTGGTGCATCTGAATAAGATTGTGATTCTAATGCTACAAAACTGGGTCAAAACACCCATAAATAACACATTTAAAAATGGTTAGTGATGTTCACGCAAAAAAAAAATTTTTTCCACGCTCCGCCCACAAACATGTTCTCTCCTCTCGTAGCTACTTTTGCATGGCTGGACACACTTTAAAGGGTGCGGTTAAAAATTTTATTCCATTTTACTGTACAAATCTGTCTAGATCAAATGTTTTTCATTTCAAATTACATTCTGCATGCAAAATGACAGATCTCACTTTTAGGATGGTATGGGTTAGGGCCTGCTAAACAGTATCTAAAATGCAGAAATCATAGAATACGCAAATCTATTCCAGTTTCTGACAGGGTGACTAATCCCAGCTCCAGGTGAGTTATGCAGTGTTTATGAATCAGGTGTTTATTTAACAAAAGTCTAATATTTCATGATTAAAGATGTTGGTGAATAGATGCATAAATGGTTGGGACTAAAGTGCTATAGTTGGAAAAAGGAGTCATTTTTAAATATGATTGTTTGGTGGCATCACAAAAACTGTAGTTGTAGTTATTTTCTGCATATGGACTGTATGGACAGGGGAGCAAATGTACCATTTGAAACAATATTTACAGACTTTAAGTCCAGAAAAGAATATATATGGGCCCTTTAATATAATGAAAGGCATCGCAATCACAATATAGCAGTAAAATTGCAATACTGACACGTTGCCCGTAACATGCAGCTCTAGTATGCGTGCAGTGTTGTGTACTACTGTTGTCAAACTAAACTCACATTAGTGTGATGAATTTCCAACTTAGGTTTGATTAGTTCCATAGATGTGTTCAGTAGAACAGACACATTAACTGGAAATTCCATGTCTATAACGTTCAGCCTAAATTTATTTAGTCAAATTACAGTTTTCCTAATGTTACTACATTGTAAGAACACATTAGTGGGTGGTCCATATACACATCAATTGTGTGGTTGGTTAGACCAGCAGTTTTCAAACTACTGTTTGCAATGTGACATCAGAAATTAAGAGCTCAGCTAAATTATGTGCATTTTAGATCAGAAACAAGAATAACAAGCTTCTAACTGCTTTAAAAGCACTCGTCATCAAGAGTCCTATAAACACTGCGCTCAAAGCTTCAAGTCTACGATTTTATTTATGACACCACATTCTTAGCACCAAAAAAGGTTCTTTGAGTTACAATAACACAGTCTATCACTGCTATATAGAACCATTTGAAAAAGTCTCATAAAAGAACCAGTTACAGAGAAGAACCATTTAACTATGCAAAGAAGTATTTATGCTTGAAAATGTTTCTAGGTTGTCATAGTTATATATAGAATTAGCGCTGCATAATATATCAACTGTTATTCATTATCACAATATTAGCCTCTGCAATATTAATATCACAAAAGGCTGCAATATGCAAATGAGCTTTTAAAGAGTCACAGAATTTTTGACAGAGTGACCAAAAACATCTCCAGGTGAGCATTACTGGCCAATCCGTTAAAAACACTGCCGTGGTGTTTTTATAAGGCACATATTCTACATTTTTGTCAGTTTCATTTTTTGCATGAGGGTTGCTTGGGGGACTGTGTACAAAAAGTATAATCAAAAAATCATCATAATTCATTCTTACTTGACCATTTACCAACCTCTGTTTATGAATTAGAATTAAACAGGTCAATGGATCTTTTGTTTTTTTTCCTGATTGGATGACCTGTATTGCAACTCATTCAAAACACAGCACAACTAAAAAACAGCACGAATGGGCGGGGCTACACTGTTGGAGGCTGGATAAGAAGATAAAGAAATGACTCTCGCAATGCACAGCAATACAGTCGCAATACTGATGTTTTGTCGAAGTCATGTATAGAATTGCCTGTACTAAAAACACTCTTGTAGAACCATTTTAAAGATTTAGAGAATACTCCCATTTCTCACTTATGACCAATTACTTACTGGGTGGTTGTAGCCTAGTGGGTAAAACACCTGTGAACCTGATGACCACAAAGTTGCAGGTTCGAACACCCACTTTCTACCATTGTGTCCTTGAGCAAAACACTTAAGCCTCAGTTGCACCAGGGGGACTGTCCATTGTAAGCCACTCTGGATAAGGGCATTTAAATATGCCCCATTACCTTCAGAACACATTAGTAATATTTATGCAAAATATTAAATAGTAAATATGAATTAAATCTCGCATGTTCATACTGAAAGAATGAGCTCAAGAGATAAGATCAAAAAGACAGAATGTATATAACAATGTAGATTTATTATTTTTTCACGCTATGTTATTTCATTTGTTGACTGAAACAACAGTAATACTGAGTAAAGGCGGATAGAGGATTTTCTTTCACAAGGGATCTTATTTCCTATTTTATTTTGGGGATCTCAGAATGAACACCACTTCTATGTCAGAATCCTAGAAGAAAAAAGTCTGAGAAATCCTTGGTGGGGGATTCATTTACATACAACAACCCTATTGCACAGGTTACAATGATCTATTGTGCAGCCGTAACCTCTGGACTTCTTATTTACTAAGCTCCATATCACAAAAGAAGGGATATAATATGTATACATTTGTACGTAATTCATAATAAATATGTGCCTCAATGTAGAAGAACACACTCGCTCTCAGTCTCTCCCGTCTGGGTTCACTGACTATCTAGGGCTACAAAATCTGCCTCGCTCTGACCATATATTCCCTGCGCTGCTGCAGGGTGCTGGTTCACACGTTTGTGTTAAATGTTAACAGAGCGAGGCTGAAGCCTGGGTGAGTCAGCATGTGCCTGTGTGTTTTCAAGCCCAGAGCACAGCCTGTTGTCCCTGTTTATCGCTGCCTAAACAATGCCTGAGTCACTAACAGCTGAGAAGCTGGCTACATTATCTGCACGGTCATTGTCTAATGAAGCTGTTGTCTGCTGAACACACAGCAATGCTAGATGAACAACACTGCTTATACAGGTTAAATACACACACCAGTCCCTCCTACACAATAGAAAGTGTCCGACTCCAGCCAATACAACATTACAACAATATTCATTATTAATAGCACCAACTTTAGTCCAGACAAGCTTACTGTTCCCTACCGCTACTAGTTAACAGTCAAAAACTGGGTTAGAAAAGTTGCAAAATAGTATACGTGTGTAATGAGTTAAGACACACACAACAATATGATGCCATCTATTATGCCACAGGCCAAGCCATTGCAAGCTTAGCATGCACATTTCCTGATTCTACAGAAACAGGCATCACAAAGAGACAGAAAAACAATAAAACACCTTTGAAATAAAAAACACAAATTGTAACAGCACAGCCAGTGGAAAGTGCAAAACAAATGTTCAAAAATGAATAAATGATGAAGCAATATTTTGTTCAGCAATGTTTAGTTTCAACAAAATAAAAACAATATCTCATGAAAAAATATACAGTCACGCTGTATATAAAAAAAGTGTGGCCTTTTCAGCTCAGACACAGGACCAACAAGTTCTAGACAAATAATAATTATATTAATACTACAAAAAATTATATAGTTCTAGGACAAACTAGGGGAGAAATTGATTTTTCAAAAATTAAAGAATCTTCATCTAGGCAAAATTACTGTTAAATGGATCATCTGCTATTTACATAAGTTTATGTTACAAATTATACTTAGGGTTTGTTAGACATTTGGCACACATTTTTAACGTAATCTAGTGAAAAATAAGCAACTGAGGCTTACAAAGAACTGCAAAAACGATGAAGACCCAGAACCAAACTTCAAAAAATAACAATAACATACATCCCTCAACTCATGCCTACAGCGATTAACTTTTCACACCTAAGTTATACAGACTGTTGCATTCTGGGTTGTTTTTTGCACAGCCAATCAGAACGGGGTCATTTACATATTTCACTAGTGCCAAAAACAGCCTGTATAATGTCAAAGGATAAAGTGAGTTCAAAAAGTAGACTTTTAAAAAATTATTCCACCTGTTTTTGGAACATAAACCCACACAAATGTTATAAGTGGGCCTCAGAGGAAAGAAAGGATCATGTAGTTTCATGTCTAATAATTACCCTGTAAAACTTTTCATGCAGTGCGGGTCTAAACAAAGCAGCAAAACAGCTTAAATAAAATGCTTGATTCTGTTTGTCAGTATCTGATGTTTTAATGGTGCTTTAACTCTTGTCATGATTTTCTTTTAGTAACACATTTGATTTCATGCATGTCTTATATTCACCCTGCAAAGCTTATCATTATGTAGTGCAGGTCTAAATAAAGCTGCCTGACTGAGATGACCTGCCCCCCTCTCACCTCGTTCTGACCTACAAGCCACCACACACACACACACACACAAACACACACACACACACACACACAAACACAAACACACTTGCACACACTCGTCTGAGCTCACCTGGGGACGTGGCACACAGCATTCTCACTCAGCTGTGCGGCTGCAAGTGGGATGGGAGCTGTCGGGACAGTCCTGTTTCAAGGGGGCCGGAGAACTGAACGTCTGCCCTCTACCGCTCTCGCCGTGGCTGAAAATAACCGGCCCTGAGAGCGATGTAATTTCAGTCTTTCCCACGACTGAGACAGCCAGCCAGCGGGGCCAGACGTGAGGCTAGCAGAGCCTCTCCAAACAGGGCAGGCTAAACATTCACAAGCCACTTACTCCTCAAACTGCATCTGCATTTGGCACTTTGATAGGGGTCCCTCTCTTTCTCTGTTGCCACTCTGTTAATCCCTATAGGACTAGAGTGCTTGCTGGCGCTTTAGCTTGCTACTGAAATGTATCCACACATTTAGGCTCTGTGATTCATTAAATTAGCAATAATAATGATCAGAATTACACACATTCAATTTATAAACAGCTAAAAATATAACGACTTACATTTATATTCAATTTCCATCCAGTATCAACAGGTTTGTACTGGAGGACAAAATCTTTAAACACGATAAATTAAAGCCTTAAACATTTATTCTTCTGCCTCTCAAGATAAATTAACTTTCACTAGACCCTTAGAGAACATGCTAATTTACTAACCGACACACTGAGCTAATGAGTGACTAGGATTAGTTAGAACAAGACGAAAAAGAGAAAATAAGCAGCGTCCGTAAGTGAAATCACTGACCTATATGCATGAATCACACTCAGTCAAGCGCAGACCTTAGTAACTTCATTACTTGGAGGAGGTCGGCTTGCTGAGACCCCGTGGGTAATCGGGGGTCTTTCACATGCTGAGAGGAAGGAGGAAAAGTGCTCAAGCAGCGTGTGCTGATATAACGACAAAAACCGAACAGCTAGACTACGAGCTGTAAAAGCCGAGAGAGGTGAAACAGGGGTCCAGATTGTGTGTGTGTGTGTGTGTGTGTGTGTGTGTGTGTGTGTGTGTGTGTGTGTGTGTGCGTGCGAGGGGGCGTGAGAGA
>JBBPCW010000039.1:13927139-13939248 GCA_037974425.1 Phenacogrammus interruptus | reverse complement strand
ATACACATATATATACACATATACATATATATATAGTAAACCCCTGAAATTCCCCCAAAATTATGCACACACGAATTGTGATAAAACGTAAATTTGTGAAGTGAAAAAAAAAGCATAAAGATGCCTAAATACACCCCATATTTTATTTATATATATATGTATAAAATAAAAATAAAAGAAACACATTTGTACAGGTATAAACACAAAAGGCAGCTCTAGATGTGGCCAGTATGGGGTGCAGTTCCTTATAATCTTATGCTGCATCTGATGAAGACTGTTCAAATGTTCTGACCAACTTTTGAAAAAAATGTGTTTTTCACTTTTGTAGATACAGCTACATGATTGATAACGTCATCCTCCTGATTACTGGCACTCTTCATCAGAGGGCTATCTCAGAGCTGGTGCCCAAATGTCATCCTCTGGGCAGCTTTGAGCAGATGGAGGCAGTCAACATAGCCCAGACACCTGCTGAACTCTACAATGCCATATTGGTTGACACACCGCTTGGTAAGTTTTATAGGTTGAGTATAAATGTACAAAACAGTTTGTTTTTAGTGTGTTTGTTGGTTCTTTTTGAATTCTCTCTATGTCCTTATATTATTGTTATTTTTATTATTATTATTATTATTATTATTATTATTATTATTATTATTATTATTATTATTATTATTATTATTATGTATAGGAGCCATGTACTTGGTCATTGATTGCAGTTAGATGTGCTGTCTAACTGGGGCCCTAATTTTGTTTTTGTTTTTTTCCAGCTGCTTTCTTTCAGGATTGCATCTCAGAGCAGGATCTAGATGAAATGAACATTGAGATTATCCGTAACACCCTGTATAAGGTGACAGTTACAACTCACTTTCATATCCTTATATTCATAATATGTAGAGTAGTAACCATGACTGTTCTTTTTATGTGTTTTACAGGCTTATCTTGAGGCTTTCTATAAATTCTGCACTAACCTAGGTGGGACAACAGCTGACACAATGTGCCCTATTTTAGAGGTGAGTTGGCCTTTGCTCCAAGACAGGCCTGTATGGGAGTTTACTCGGAGCGCTTGGCTTTTGTGTGGGTCATAGTTTTGCTACTTGTTTATGCTATGGACACACTAAATGACTTTCAAGTCATTGGATCATTTTGCAGTTCACACTAAACAACTTGCTGTCTTGTAATCAGGAATCTTAAAGTTGTGGTTTGTGCACTACAAATGGGTGGGGGGGGGGGGGGGGATGCCTGAGACTGGGACTGTGCCTGAATACTTCAATTAAACTTCAGCCTTTCCACTGTATCTTTTTTCTTTTCAGCATGATGTCTGATAAAGGTGCTGAATGTTTCATTCAGTGCTCTTTTGATACACAGTGAACATATATTTTGTGTCTTTTTTTTTACTTTATTTAAAAATTGACAAAAAATAGGGTGTAGGATATTTGACTCTGTACCATGAGGTCAAATCCTACCTTCAGCAAACCACCACTGGGTTCCTGAGCAAGACCCTTAACCCCAAGTTGCTCCAGGGAGACTGTCCCCTGTAGTTATGGAATAGAAGTCAGTTTGGATGAAAGGGTCTGCTAAATTTGCTTCTGAAGAATTGCATATCACTATCACCTTCAGTTTATTATTCTGTTTCGCCCCCTAGTGGCTCAGCAGAGACTAACTCATTTCTCCTTTTCTAATGCAGATCCACCAGATGGTTGTAAATTATTTTGTCATGCCAGATTAGAACCTTAATTGGTTCTGTCAACTAAATGAGACAGATTCAAATCATACCTAATTTCTTTTAATTAACTAACATGAAGAAAATACATGCTATGATACAAATCCAGTTGATTATTTTGCTCCTTAAAATGAAGAAATAGGGATAACAATATGACAGTGTTACAGATTATTTGCCCAATTGGTGAATACCGCAGCTGCAGTTATTATAGAGATCCACAACTGCATTGTAACAGTTAGCTAAATGAATACCAATAAAGTATGCATTATCTTATTGGGGCTTTTTGTTTTTCATTTCTCTACCTTTGCCTTATTATGTAAATCTTGTTTGCAAACAGTCTTGCAAAAATGTACTTATTCACATTTTTTAAATGCATGTTTTGCTGATGCATTTTATCAGTTACAACTTTTGTGAATTTCATTGTTTGCGATCCTTAGGAAAAACGAAAGTGATACTGAATTGTAGCTACCTGTGGAGGTTGGTGGCAAGTATTACATAATAATTGCGAAGAAAGCTGCAAATAGCTTCATCCAGGTGGTGTATTTGAAGTAGTACCTACCAGTCCTGTTTTAAACAGATACTTTACGTTTCAGGCTTCTGGGAAACCAAAAATTATATAGTATACATTTCAGTAAACATGACTTGCTTGATTGATGCATTGTTTATGTGCTATTTTATTTTCTCACGTCTTCCCTTTCATGGTATTTATTTATTTATTTTGTTGGAATGAACAAAAAAGGTCTAAAGAAGTTCAAAGAGAAGGCAATCATTTAGCAGAGCGAGCCGTTCGTGAAACGTGCATCTGTGTCTAGACGGAAAAAGATTTATACATGTTTCTTTTCTAAGTGAGCCTTCTATTTTAGTTTGAGGCAGACAGAAGGGCCTTTATCATCACCATCAATTCGTTTGGGACGGAACTGTCTAAAGAGGACCGTGCTAAACTCTTCCCACACTGTGGAAAGCTCTATCCAGAGGGACTGGCCCAGCTAGCACGTGCTGATGACTATGAACAGGTTAAAGCCGTGGCTGACTATTACCCTGTAAGTATTCCTTGTTGTTGTATTTTTAAATACAAGGCACATTTAGAAAGTTTCCACACTTTTTAAACTGTATTTCTTAAGAATTTTAAAAACAAATGGCATCAGTTTTCTACAAAGTCACCTTTTTTTGCGATGCAATTTGTCAGCTTTTTTTAATGGCATTAGTGGAAGAAGCTTTCCATTAAAGCTGCTTTGAGCTCCAAACAGGAGGATATTAGAGGGCACAAAATGGCACTGAACTCTGACACCCAAGTACTACTATTCCAGCCTTTACAGTTTCCAATGAACACATAAAAGTGCAGAAACTTTTTGAACATCCCTCGTATAAACTTCACGAAAGTGTACAGAAGTATCCAGACACTGCTTTAAGGCATATTAAATGCTTTATGATCCACCTATTGCTGACACGTGTCCATTTGCAGACAGTTGCACATAGACACACGGTTCCTATTGTTTCTGCAAACAAGCATGAATCAACAGCCTGCCCAACAGGAGAGAAGTAGACATTGATTTTAAGCAGGCATTAATTTTTTTTATGTACACTTGAATCCAGATGTACGTGCAGTACGTGTTTAATCCCAAGCTGCAAGACTAATGTGAAATTCCTGCCAGCGATCCATTGTTGTCTAAGGAACACTTTGATATGTCAAGAAATATGACAGTGGCTGCCTTATGCCAAATAAAAATGGTTTGGTCTGTTTTTCTCAGGAATACAAGCTCTTGTTTGAGGGTGCTGGCAGCAACCCAGGAGACAAAACACTGGAGGATCGCTTCTTTGAGCATGAGGTGAGCAAGAACATGACAGAGAGAAGGCAGGGCAGGGAGACAATAAGGTTAGTGAGGTCAGAGAAGAAGTCTGGCAGGCCTGAATGTTTTCTGCTGGATTGTAAGGGATATATTATGCAAAACTCACTTAAAAAAAAAAAGTTATAATAGGTCAGTGGGATACAAAACATGTTCATGCACAAAATCACTCTCAAATACAGAGATATCACCAGCTTTATTCTTTGGTCAATTTGGGATCTGTCCCTTTCATGCAAATCCCTTTCAAGCTGTTCCTGGCCATGCCCCACCCATCCCACGGTCCACCCATGCCTATTTGTTTGACACATGCAAAATGAAACGAAATAAGCAAGTTAGTTCATACTTAACTACGATAGAAACACAAAAGTCATTATTTGAAAGTACTTCCATCTCCCTTATCTGCTGACCATGCTGAAGATAGCTCCTTATTCACAGCTCCTATACATTCACGGGAACAACACATGCATTTTACGCCAATTTTCTAATAGCGGAAGTTGTTTTGAGTGAGTATTAACCAGCTGGGCAGAGTGGGTTTTTGCCACTGCAGTGAATTCAGCACATAAAACACAAGGATATATACAATCCTTTCAGATTTCTCTGAAACTTCAGAGTCTTATCTTTGAAATGAGTACAACCACAGGGGTGAAAGGGGTGACAGAAGACAGATGGGAGGTGGTTCTATGCTAATTTTATGCCAGTTGGCCTAGTGGAACGTTGCGCTCAGCCATCCTCCAGATGAAAGGGACCAAAACTGTGAAGAATAAAGCTGGTGAAATGTCTTTGTGAGAGTGATTTTGTGAAAATAACTTCATGAACATGTTTTGTATATATCGCATAGACCTATTATAACTAAAGTGAGTTTTGCATAATAGGACCATGGCCCATGGCTTTTTGTATATGCAGTGTATAGAATTGCCTTAAGTAATGAATCACGGGTGTAAGTGTTGTCTTTTGGGGCTTTTAGTCCAGTAATGGGGAGTTCACAACTCTATTCACAAATGGGCTAGCTGTAATATAATTCCTCAAGAAAAGCTGGCAAGTTAACTTTAACAGAGAATTTCTGTTTATAGAAGTGGTGGTTTTGTGTAATTATGTATCTTGAAATGGTTGGTGTGCTGTATTTACTGCTGATTCCGCTGCAAATCTTGCAGCCATTATACATAAAGTGCATGGATTTTGCTGTTTGCTAAAATGGCTTTGCCTACACTGTGTGACAAATACAAAAGCAACATTTCAATCAGTTGGTTAAGGTAAATGAATATGTTGTATTCTGAGCATTGATGGCCATATCTCTGGTTTTTATTTGTCTGCAGGTGAAGCTGAATAAACTTGCCTTCCTCAACCAGTTCCACTTCAGTGTGTTCTATGCTTATGTGAAGCTGAAGGAGCAGGAATGCCGGAACATTGTGTGGATCGCAGAGTGCATCGCCCAGAGGCACCGCGCTAAGATCGACAATTACATCCCCATTTTCTAAAGGCAGATTCACCACTTAATTCCCTCCTTGCCATTCCTGGCATTTTATTTATAAGTACTGTACATTTTGATTGTTTTTTTTGTTGTTTGTTTCAGTACCGTGAATGATATGTCTGTGTATCTCCTAATATACAGCAGCAGCTTTCTGAGGTTTACCCTGTTTACAAACAGCTCTGTGACCTATCCTGGATAACATCATGGGTTCCTCTGCTCAGTTCTTTAAGATTATCCATTAGCATTTAGTCACATTACAGTCCAATTGATATGGTACTGAGATACATTCATATGGCACGAAGTCATCAGAATGTACCATAAAGCCTAGCACAACGGCCCTTTTTGTTATAGCTACTGCTGTGTCTAATGAAACATAAGCACTCATGTTTCTGCCACTTTGAAATGCTGGTGGTGTACCTAGTCAGCAAAGCAATGATTGCTTTCTGAGATGAGGTTCTGGCCTCATGTGCCTGGCCTTTTATAGCAAAAGAGCTTCTTCTCCTCTGCTGAGATGCTGTATATACATTGAATATGTACAGTATTTAGTGCAGCATCTCCAATTTGCATAAATGAGGTTCAAACAGTAAATTAGACATAGTAGTGGCCTTATGTCTGCATGATGTACCAATTCAAACATTCCTTTCTGTTGACTTGTCTGTGTAGCCATTTTTAATTTCAAAGCATTTACCAATTCTGTGCTTGTTTTAATAGCACCATCTCTTTGTAAATCATATGATTATTCTCGTTTATTTCTAGAGTATAACCTTATCCAGCTACAGCGAGTATTAAGAAACTAATGGAAAAATAAAATGGAGTAAATATTTGATGCAAGAAACAACCAGATTTCTATTCGAGTGTTGTTGTGTATGGACACCTGATTCTGTGTATTTAAAGCTATAATCTGTGTGAACTGTGTGTATTTGTACATGTGTGTCGAAACAGTGCAAGAGTAACTTATGAAGATCAAATTTTAATGATTGAGAAATGTTGTATGTGTAAGGTCTGCCCAATATATATGAATATATGTAGATTTAAAAAAGGACCTTGCATTTGGGCAGTTCACACTGTAAAAAATTGTATTGCTGTATCAATCTTGCTTGTGTTGTGTCATAAATGCAAAAAAATATATACAGTATATTATTTGGAGTTTCCGTGTACAGTCTGAACCTGTTTCATTGTCCAACAGATTGAAGGTATGTAGTGTAAATACATGGGCTTTGCATTTACAGTTGAATTCCTATATAGCGACATGATTTTACTTTATGGAACTGGCCCAGTTCTCTTTGAATAGTAATGGTACTATATTATAGACCTGCTGTTTTGGAGCTTATTTGACCGAGAGGTCAGTCCATCACAATATAACCCTTGTCTCAGATCACTCTGCTTGCCCATATTTCTGCTTCCAACACAGCTGTTGCGGCACTGTGACTGATCAGTGTGTATTTCCTATATTAACTCTGACAAGTCTATTTTCCTGAGTGTATTCAAATCATATTACAGTGTAAGTTTGTCAGAGAGGACAGGAATCGACTAACAATTTTGTCCCATTTCACATTTAGTTCCAAACTCATTTTATTTTGTTGGTGATAGTATCTGTACTGCTTTGTAATTGGTCACATCTCTGATGTCTGTGCTTTATCATTTTATTTTAGACCAGATACATGCATTGCAGTTGTCCAGTTCTTCAATATGTTTTACCTTCTTCTTTAGTATGTGAATCATATTACTGAAGAGTGGTATCTACAGACAGAGGATCACACACAGGATTTCTGATGTACAAAACTTCTATGAAATATATCATCACCTGCAGGTCATGTGGGCGAGACGTACAGCATGCCAGCTGGCAGAGAGAGAAGTGTCTGTTAAAACAAAGGGTTTACATAAGTTTTGGTACTTCGCTGTGTCTCCTTTTGCTTCCACAACATTATATGGAGGTAATTATGTAAGCAGTTTCTCAAACTTCTGGGTTATTTTTTTATGCTAGCAAGACAGAATCTGTACCTTGCAATGCAGTACTACCATTCTAGTACCAAATACATGCATTTATGTCACTGTTTTGCTTGAAGGGGATTTTATTTCCCCTCATTTCTTTATAATTTGCTTTGAATTACTTTGTTGATGCAAAATCTATTTTACACCTGTCAAACTGTCTTCTCTTTGACAGATTGAATAGAGTAAATAAATGAGAACAAATCTTTGACTGCGACAGGCTTCAGAGTGCCTAAAGATACAAGGAGCATAGATAAAGGTGTTCCAACCACTCAGCATTCAGCATCACCAGTATACTGATCACCACCAGATCATCTGGAATCATCTGCATCTGTTTCTTCACTGGTTCAGAACTTAAGTTTTGTGTGCTTGAATGATTCATTTGTAGGTCACTGTGTGGTTTAACAAACCATAAATATTCCTCTGAAACTGGTCAGGCTCATGGACTGGATTGAAAATGAGTCTTTGAAAGGCCCTCAGGAAGCCTGGAGAACTGTTCCTCAAGACCACATTAAAATACAATCGTCTCTGTTCTGATTGGTTGCCCTGTTGTGCTTTATTTTTAAAAAAAATACAGCACATTCTAAAACATTGCATTAACAAGAATGGGTGGGGCTAAATAAAGTGGTTTAGTAACATTACAGAAACACTGAATTTGAAACTATTTGAAGTATGATAAATACAAGCTAAGCCATATTAAATACACCCTGAATGAAAGTGAAAGTGACCATTTGTTATACGTGAACACAGCACACAGTGTGAACAGCACAAAATTCAACCTCTGCATTTAACCCGTTCACCAAGTGAAGCAGTGGGCAGCTACGAACACGGCACCCGGGGAGCAGTGCGTGGGGACAGTACCTTGCTCAGGGTACCTCAGAGGTGCCTAGCGGTCTTGGGAATCGAACCCGGACTTTCTGGTAGCTGGGCAAATGCTGATTGATTAACAGAACCAAGCAAACACGATACAAAAATATTTCATGATCCAATATTACATATCTGTGAAGTTTAAGGATTAGCAGCTAATCTGAGGTGAAATTAAAGGCAGGTGTTTTCAGTCAATGAGAGGACAATAAGGTGTAAGTGAGCACTCTGTTATATTTAAATAACGGGGATCTATCAAAGTGTTCTAGTCAATTGTTACTCTCACTTGGAGTGGCCGACCAACAAAGATCACTCAAAGATTAAGGCGTGTAATAGTCAGCTGTGTGTCAATGGAACCTTGGCCAACCAAAGGCCTCTCTCATATTGGCTAATGTTAATGTTTTTGTATTTCAGAAGAAGAACTTTATCCCTTAGCCTGTGTTGCTGCATCTGGATCAGGATGGCTTGCTGTTCTTGATGGAACAATGCAGATATTGCTGCACAAGGAGGTGATACCAGATCATACGTATGCATTATTGGAACATTTTCTCAAAAAAAAAAAAAAAATTATCTTATTTGTTTGACTGGATTGTTTGGCTTGTTTGATTAAAATTAGCCAAAGTGAAATTTAGTTGCTAATAAGCTTTATTGTCTTATCTTGTTGTACTGAGCATGTTTATGACAAAAGAATTTCCCTTGGGATAAATAAAGTGCTGTCTTATCTTAGCTTATCTTTATCTAGATTTAGCACTTGTTTAAAAATCTGATGTTTTGAATCTTATTTCATGAGACATATAGACAATTCTACAGGATTCACAAGCTGTAAAGCACCAGTGCTGACATGGGAGTGAAATTCTTAGAGGCAAGTAATGACTTTAAGAGCTAACTCTTAAATGTAAAAACTTATCAATCCTTAATGTTGGGTGTTTCAAAAATTTCACTCTTTTGTTTTCAGGTAAAATGTAGCCATGCAATAAAAGGAGTGCTGCAGTTTTTTCAGCATTTAAATTCCACAAGCATGACAATACTGTTGAATTAAAATGAACAAAAAGTTACATTTATTTTTAATTCCCCTATATCAACAGGCTTTCCCTAAAGGCCTTAATGGCCCTGAGTATTGCACACCATGGTTCACACTTTGGAACATTTCACACTTTGGAACATTTCACACTTTGGAGAAGTGAGGAAAATTAAGCTTTAGATGCAATTAGTGGTCCTCCATATGTGTGGCCCATTATTTACAGTCAATTGTTGCCGGCAATAGTGACGTCAGCCGTGAGGCATCGCTCCTCGTATTTCTATTCAAGTGAGAGTTGGTCAGCAGGCTCTTTTGATTCTTTTTCCCATTCACCCCTCGTACCCTAGTTTACCCCTCTTCCGATGTGCTAAGACAGTAAGGATCCGGGCTCATTAAAAACTCTTTCAATTACCGCAAACAATCATGACATTTTAGCTGAACAATGCTCTGGGTGTATGGCTGATAGGATAAGAATAAATGCCATGAACTGAACTGCCTGTAATGACAGCCATTAGCTCTTCAGCCTAGAAAGGAGCACAGTGGAGCGACCCTGGGTCACTCTCAGCACGCTTTGCCATTACTGAAGACTACATGCAAAGGGCATGTCAGGACTGTCAGAGTACAGCGCAGAATATATTTTTTTCATAATAAGTAATACTGTAATAGTAATACTGCTGTTATACATGAATGATAGAGACTTTCGATATGAGAAAAATGCAGCGTTCACCTGAATTAATTGTTGGCTAGTAAGTTGTATCTTTGATAAAAGGCCAACATTCAATTTTGAAGAATTTTAATGGTAACAAACACCCCTGTTGTATTACTTGAGGACAAAAGCTAACAAAGAATGTGTGAAACTCCACAGATCAGTAATATAATTACTTACATGTTTCTAACAGAGCTGTGTCCTGATGTGCCTTTTTGTGCACTGGATGGATGCCTCTTTATTAAAACACTAGATGAAAGCTTTTATTGCAACATTTTGGACAAGAACGCAAGCATGACATTTGACTGGAAACTTGAACTGGGTTGCACAGGAAGTTCCCTCGAGAAAACCGAAAAATGGCTCATAGAGAAAGAACAGAAACCCCTCTGAAATGTGGGAATGAAATGTGCACACACAAATGAAGCGTGACTTCATAAAAACATAAGCTATTTAATTATTTAAGTATTTAATTAGCCTTTAAACAGGCATCCAACACCCTGAATTAATCAACAGTTCATGTGGGCGCTTGACTGAAAAGTAAAGATTTCTGCTGATAAATTGGATGAGCATATCATGGGTATATTTTGCATGTTTCTCTAAAGGAGGTTTAGTAGACTCTTCACGTGGAGAAGAATTCCTACCAAGGTGAAATGCAATCGTCACAGTGGGAAAATTTGAAATACAATGCACACATGACATTAATTTTCCATGGAAACACGTGCCAAAACGAAAAGCAAAACACGTTTCATGTTGCTTGACCTGCCTGTCCATGGGCCAACTATAGTGGTGCTTGAAAGTTTGTGAATTGTCTACATTTCTGCGTGAATATGACCTGAAACATCAGATTTTCCTCAAGTCCTCAAAGTAGATAAAGAGAACACAATTTTGAGACAAAAATATTTCGCTTTGTCATTAATTTATTGAGGAAAATGGTCCAATATTACATCTCTGTCAGCAGCAAAAGTATGTGAACCTCTAGGATTAGCAGGTAATTTGAAGGTGAAATTAAAGTCAGGTGTTTTTAATCAATGGGATGAAAATCAGGTGTGAGTTGGCACTCTGTGTTATTTAAAGAACACACATCTTCGAAAGTGTTTACACATGTTTGTGGAAGTGTTTCATGGCACAAACAAATAGATTACAGTGGACCTCAGAAAAAAGGGTTGTTAATGCTCATCAGGCTGGAAAACATTACAAAACCATCCCTTAGAGGTTCAGACTGGGTACAAATGGAGGCAATTGTAAACCATTGTTACCCTCACCAGGAGTGGTCGGCCAACTAACATCACTCCAAAAGCAAGGCGTGTAATAGTCAGCTAGGTCACACAGGGTAACCCCAGGGTAATTGCTAAGCAACTGAAGGCCTCTCTTGCACTGGCTAATGTTAATTACCATGAGCCCACAATAAGGAGAACATTGAACAGCAATGGTGTTCATGGCAGGGTTGCAAGAAGAAAGCCACTGCTCTCCAAAAGCAACACTGCTGCTTGTCAGCAGTTTGCTACAGGTCACATGGACCAGCTAGAAAGCTATTGGGGGAATGCTATTTGTACAGATGAAAACTTTTTGGTTTGAATGAGAAGGATTATTTCCTACAGAGAAAGGAAAACACTGAATTACAGCTTAAGAACCTTATCCCATCTGTGAAACATGGTGGTGGTAGTATCATGGTTTGGGCCTGTTCTGCTGCATCTGGGCCAGGACAGCTTGCCATCATTGATGGAACAACGAATTTTAAATTACAGTAACCCCTCACTTTTATGCGGATCAGCAGGCGCAAATGCACTCTAACATTGATTTTTTCTGAGAACCAAACTGAACCGGTAATGGTAATACACTGAAAAGCTGTCAAGCACCATGAAAAGAAGAAGAAGCTGCTGCAGCATGTTGCATGACTGCTCTATGTCTTGTCTTTATTCTCCACTGTTATGTTTATTTAGTATTAGTAGGCTGTGCCTTGTCTAAACATGTGGGTAGAGAGAGTTATTTCAATGTTTCTTTTGTGTATGTTTTTTTTTTTGCTCACCGCATGCTGCTAATGCCAACTGCTAAAGCTAATGGTTTTTAACCTCTGAGAAAAGTGGTGAGTTGGGACATCTCAAGAGAATGTGGGTCATGCAGCAAAACAATGACAAGTTGTTCTACCAAAGAATGGTTAAGGAAGAATAAGGTTAATGTTTTGGAATGGTTAATGGTTAAGTCCTGACCAACTGAGATGCTAAACCCAGGGTGTGAAAGTCAAAAATAAACCACTGTTAGATTGGTTATCTGTGGTTTAAGTGAATGTTTGGTATAAAAAGGTAAAATAAAACATGTGGTTGGTGCGTGTTCAAAAAAGGCAAAAAGTGCATGAACTGGGCAGGTACAGAATGCTGCAGGCTTGTGTGATATCAGTGCACATTCAGTGTTTGTTCGCATCCATGTTTGTGTAGTGGGACAGAATTTTGGGGTTTGTTTAAAGCATATCCATTACCTTTCCGGTAATTTCGGGTCAGTAACGCTC
>JBBPCW010000039.1:13915400-13927039 GCA_037974425.1 Phenacogrammus interruptus | reverse complement strand
GTGTGTGTGTGTGTGTGTGTGTGTGTGTGTGTGTGTGTGTGTGTGTGTGTGTGTGTGTGTGTGTGTGTGTTTGAGAACAAAAAAACAGTGTTTACTTTTTAGAAATAAAAGTTCGTAATTAATCACTTTATTCTTTTTGTGCGTCGATGCTGGTAGGAGTTGGGGTTGGGGCGGGCCTGGCTTGTCTTGAACACAGGCAAGGGGGGCTTCAAGGAAAAAAAGTTGGGAACCACTGCTGTGAACAAAGGAAGTTTACTTTTTTACTTTAATTCTTTAGGAAGACATTCAATTGTTAGTTCAAGTTAATTGACATAGTACATTATCATGCACAAAAAGGACATTCAATGTGCTTTACAGAAATAGAATAAAAAATGTACTAAAATAAAATCAAGTAATGGAAGGAACAATGGGTTTTTGTGCATGATCTGTCAATGATGCTTAATATTAGTTCAAAGGGTAAAACAATAAATGAGTTTATAACAGAATTATGAATAATGAAAATTTTCAGCCAGAACTAATTGAAGGTGAAAGTACATTTTTAGTTGATTTCATTTGACATTTTGAGTTGACATGCTTGGGTTTAGTTGACCTGCTCTGGTTAAAGCTGGGTAATGTGTTACTATTATAACCTGCGACTTGACCTTGAGCTTTCACTGTTTAATAGAAAGACAAAAAAAAAAGTTGTTTTTGGAAGTCTGCTGAATCACTAAACCTAAAACAAGGAATGGTGCCATATTATTCAAAATGCTGAGAACTTGCAAATGCATTGGTTTTCAACCGTGTGTCTTAGCTGAATAAAGAAGAGAGTTTAAACCACGAGGACTTTCAGTTTTTGGTGTACTGCTGTTCCTGGAAAACCTTCTTTTGCGGTCTTGGAACCATCCCGCTAAAGTGAGCATGACAGATGGTCGAGTAACTATTTTCCATCAACTCGAATGCTCTTGGTGTTTGGCGACGTCACAGGTTTAGATTTCTCATGAGTGTGTTGATGTAGCAGAAGGCCCAGTGTAGTGTTCCCAGTATCTGCTGCACTGTGATCCTGTGCAGCTTCTTTCTAGATATTCCCCTCCGCAGGCCCCACTAAAGAGTCTGACTCGTGGGCTTCAAGGTTTGAGGACCTGCAGTACACCTACAAATGTTTAGACATGCTAAATGCTCCAGCAGACTCCACTCACCCCTGAAACAACCACCTCAGTCAGGTCATTGCTCTTCATTTTTCAGTCTTTTCTGCAGAGACTGGGCTTTCTGGAACAGCATGAATGGTGATAACACCGCGGACGGTGGGTGTGATGATAGAAAGAAGTGTTTGAGGCGGTGAACCAGAGCTAGCAGCTGGTCCATTTTTAGACTGGTGACCCCAGCTGTGAGGTGATGTTGGACCACACTGCTCTGTTTATTTATTTTATCTGCATATTACTCATCCATTGCTGAATGGTGCAATCTCTGGCCTTTACTTTTTTCTTTTTTTCCTTTTTTCTTACTGCCTCCTTGTTTTGGTTCCTTCTTTTTTTTTTTTCGTCCTAACCTTTGCGGTTTGGCTAAGATTAGCTAAACATTTACCTCAGTTGACCAAGAGCATCATTAATTCAGTCTCTTTCTCAGAATTGGAAAGAAACTGTCTGTTCCTCATTCTTACTCCTGCACAGCTGGTTCAAAATGATTACTTTTGGACTTACACACTGGTGTAATGGAAAAATATGGACTCTGCAAGTAGGTTGATTTGGAATGTCCTTTCTTGTCCCTGACCCTGTGCTAGCGCTGACAGCATTGTTGTACTGGTACAGCTGGGGACTGTTGCTGATTAGGTGAAGACAGGGGGTCAACAAAGGGAAATCTGTGACCCGGAGTCAGAGGGATAGGACAATTGTACATGGGCACTGTGTCCAGATCAGTCATGCATGGCTGGCAAATTTTTTAAAGAAATGACAAACTGTTCCAAGGCATGTGACATTAGGAAACAACACATTTATATGCAAATAGAACTCAGTGGAGATGCACATGAAGTTTGTGTTCTGAAAGGTCTTTAATTCCTGTTTTATATGTTGAAAAATGCAATTCTGAAAATTCTGATATTCTGATATTTGCCATATTATTCAAAATGCTGAGAACTTGCAAATGCATTGTTTTTCAACCGTGTGTCTTAGCTGAATAAAGAACAGAGTTTAAACCACGACGACTTTCAGTTTTTGGTGCACTGCTGTTCCTGGAAAACCTTCTTTTGCGGTCTTTTGCTCTTAGAAACTGAGAAGTTATGCTGATCTTTCCATCTTATAATTACATAATTATGTAATAACCTACACACTTATATTGAATTCCATTTTGGATTGACAGAAATCCGGACTGCCAGACTGTATGCCCTATAAATTTTCATGATATTTAAACCACATTAAAATATCTTCCTCCAGCTATGATACATTATTCGTTTTTGTGCCGGGGGCTGTAGCTAGGATTCAAGCAAAATGCTGATATTTGCCACTTTAATTTGTTCTCATCTATCTATCTTTTCACTCCTGTTTACGTTGTTTATGTACATACATGTTAATGCGTAAATAATACTGTTCAAAGCCCACTAACAAAACAATAATTTTCTCATAATGCCTCATAATTTTCTCAAATTTTACAAACACGATTTCTTTCAGATTCAAAGCATGAAAGTTACTACCGAAGCCTATTTTCTATGTACGTACCAAACAGTATTTGCTTGGTTGGCTGGAGCAATTAAATATTTTGTAAACAACTGTATAGGTGCATGCAAATTATGTTATGCAAGCACTTCTCACTCTTGCGCTGTTTACAAATTTGGACTTTTGCCATTTGTCTCTTACCAAACTGCTCATCAGTTATTGACCCAAACGTCCGTGTCACTCTATTTAGCAAACAGGCAAACCCAAAGGCTGGTGCAGTGTGACAGAGTGTTCAGTGTGGCTGTTCCTGCCCTTTGTGTGAAACAAAACTCCTGGATATCAAAGACTCTCAACACTGGCCAGAAACAATACATGCAATTAATGAGGTAAACATGCCTGACAGTGAAACGTGCTGGCACTGTAACCACACAGCGGTGGCCAAATTCCCATTTGAAAGGGAAAGCCAGGTCCTCTGTGTTTCCCTTCTGGTCCTCAATTCCAGGTAATGCAAGGCTCTTTCTAAGAATCACGGATACTCTTCGCTCCAAGCCTGGAGAAGTGGGACAGGGTGCTATTATCTGACCAGGCAAGGGGGGTTGGACACATTCATCTAATTCTGTATGTTTTTTCAATTGCTGAACATTATAATTGCTTCATTTGAGCACTGAGGGAAATGTCATAGTGCATGTTCTTTCTCCATTTTGGCTCTGTTGTGCTCCTAGTAGGTCCAGCTCTGGGCTTTGTTGAGCAAAAACATGGAAATTAAATAACTACAGCCAACTGCTAATTGACCTGTCCTTACTGCCGCTAAAATGCATTTTTTTCACAGCTACTGTTGTGTGGTTGTAACAAACTGTACTGACCGTTAGAGAAAATACCATTTAATCTAATGAGAACTTGTGTTTACTGTGTAACTGAACTAACATTATTGTTCCAAACTTGCCAAGTTTTGATTGAGTGCAAGACCAGCTGGCCATCCTAGCACTAGAAACTCAATGCAAGGGCTTTCAACAAAGTGTGCTGCAACTTCTGATTAAGTGAAATGTGATTTTGTCAAAGTTCTGTAAAGTTTATCCAGCATAAGGATGGATTTGTTTGTGAAGCACGGACAGGTTGTTTAGCAATTAACTGGATTATAAATTAGCATAAATGTGTCTAACAAAGCCATGAGCCAGAGGAGCACAGGAAGTGGAAGGAACATGTGCTATTAAGATACTGTGGCGAACGGTGGAAGAAGTTGACACCAAGGCTGGCTCAAACATTTTCTTTGCCTTTATTTCTCTCAACAGCATCACCAACAGTGCACAGCATCCAACTCCGCTCTCTCCTACTATGCAAAGCACCGCCCCTCCCTTATATGCACCCCACAAAAACCCGCCAGTTGCCATGGTGATGGCCAGGTGTGGCCCATCACCCCCTAATTAACCCACTCTACCCCCCTACAACCCACGCGGACCCCCCCAAAGTTCACGTGGCTCTCTCCTTCTCGCCACAATACATTACATTTACGAGGTTTTGCAGTGTTAAGAGGCTGGATAGATTTGAGTTCCAGATTTGATGGAAGTGAACCTTGATTGAATCAGAAAATTGGTGGAAGTGAATTGGTCAACACATCTGTAATGTTTTACTATAACTTTGTTTTACTACCCTTCAACCTATCAACTATTAACTTTGCTGTAAATATTGCCCTATGGCTACATTGACCTATTGGCTTCATCACCAGCAACCCCCACATCCCGTTGCCTCAACGCCCCAATGCCAACCTGGTTAGGATAAGAGGCTCATATAATGCTTACATGAATGCTTACATGAAGGATTACTGTCTTCACATGTGCTTCTCTGTGGATTCTACATTTTTATTTGTTTTTTAGACATTTTAGTCAACACAAATGTTATTAGAGCTGAAGCTGAGTTGATTGAGAGTTGGACAGATGTAGCAGCCATGAGTAACAGAGGCAGGATGGCCTGCTCAAGTAAGATACTAACAATATCCTTTGATAGAGAATTCATGACACTGGAGATAAATTATTTAAAAAGTCAACTTTAATACAATCTATTAATGAACAAGTGAACAATTTACCATTTTTTCTGGTTTGTTTTTAATACTTTTGTACAAAATTCACAGTTTAAGTGATTCATAAAGAAACTGGAATAAATACTCCAATCTATAATAATAATGGTGGTATGGAAAACAAACATAAAACCCAAAAATGGACAACAAATACAAGAAACAATATGCTAAAATATGCCAAAATGGCTTCTAGGGTCCTTGAATGTCAAATAAACCTACTGGTCTCTTATCAAAAGTGAATTCATGACAAAAGTGTGGGGACACCTATTGCTTAAAGCTGGCTAACTTAGCCAGATAGTAGAAATGAGTTTCACCTGACTAACACATGAGACTCCTCATGCACAAAGATGAAAAAAGATTCAAACTTGAAGAAGCACGGATGCAGTTAATAAAGTGAAAACAGTAAGACAAGAAAAGCACAGCTGTGTTAATGAAGTAGTACTCGTCAGAGTCCGCTTGCCAACTCAGTCACTCTGCCATGATTAACTGGATTCTGGCAGCTGAGTATACTTAGACCATTCTCTAGGGCATCTTAGACAGGATTTCACATTCACTGGCAGCAGGCAGGGAATGGTGAGCTGTGTGAATGTGGCTCAGAGAGGGAACACAGACTCTGGTTAGAAAGATCCCATGGTCTTCTTAATGGTCTTTGTTGTCTTTCATCAAGTGTCTGTGACCAAGGCACGTTGAAAAGTCTTATTGTGAACTACACTGTAGCAAAATAGAACTTGGAGAGAGTTGATGCAGTCAGTAATGGAGCTACAAAATGTTTGATGGTTCCCTAAAATGTTTATCGGTATCTGCAAATGATATGGAAACCATCATTGCAAATTCAGTGATCCCTTCAAAAAAATAAAACAACACATTACATATACCGATAAAACAACACAAGAACAAATACACACATTGGCATCAGATCACTATAAGTGGATTACATCAGTGGTCCTATAGCATCTATATGTACAAACTGCTATATCAGAGCTACTCAGGCTTGGTGATGTTGTTGTTGTTGCTGCTGATGTCGTTGTTGTTGTGGTTGAGGAGACTCAGGCCATTCTGTTTCCTGAGTGCACGAGGTATCACTTTCTTCTTCAGGAAGATTTTCTGGAGGAACTTGTCACTCAGGCTCATGGGGAAGAAACTGTGGATGAAGTACATGAGGCCCACGCCTGGCCCCGCATAGTAGCGGGCCTGTGGGTGCACTGACAGCAACGCTTCCACAATGGTGTTGATGACAGGACTCAGGTCCTCGTTGGCCATTTTGGCATGGCTCTGGAAGAGCTCCTTGGTCTCCAGTATGTATTCCTCACCATACTCTTCTAAAAGGCTCGGCGAGATGTTCTGCAGCAAGTGCTCATACTGTTTCTCCCAGTACTCTGTGTTGCTGCTCTGGCCTAGAAATAGCAGACGATAACGGTTACACTTTTGGTAGAGGCATTTAAAACGAGTTGATTCAATAAACCTGTTTTTCAAATAATAAAATAACATTTAACCCAGACCTCCCCAGATGTGTGCTCCAACCCAATTGGCAACACATAGGAAAAGAGCTTCTGGGGGTCTGTACAGAGAACCACTGGACTAATGAAATTCTCTATCCCTTGCCTATACATTCTGTTTGCATCTCTGTAATGCACGGTATTAATAAGCTAATCTCCAGGATGGTACATTTTCCAGAGAATTAGTTTCACTGAGGCATGAGTATCCAACAAATTGCCACGTGGCTGGTAATGGCTCGCTCATGTCCGTGTCATTCATACAAATTATCTTTGTTCCTTTAACCTCTAAATAGCAACAAAGCAGAACACTCTGTCACTTTTACACATAACTGCTACCGTGTCATGCATTACAGGAATTGGCCTGGAGCTGTGCGCCTGTGTGCCAGCATAATGGGGAGATCCTTAACTGAGAGATCACAGTTGAATTAATTGAGAGGAATGTAAACACAGGTCTGGGCACACTTTATCCTGCCATTTCTTTAGTAATCCTCTAGAACTGCTTTTGGCAGAGCAGCCAGTTAAACTAGCACTGGGCTTCTCTGGATTTTTTTAATTTTTTTTAGAGTAGTTATAATGAACAACCGCTTGTCCAGAATGTAAACAACTGATTCAATGAAGCGGGGTGAAATAAAATGGCTGTTTTGTTTTGGGAATCCATATGTAATCTAATCATACCAGTTAATGGGAAGGTCACACAGGTCAACAAAAAAGAACCTGCTTTCAGCTTTTTCCAGTCACATCAACTTTTTGAATTATGAGTAATGTTAGATTTGCAATAGACTTTCATGCGTTTTTTATTGAACCACAGGCACCAATCAAGTAACTGTTTCAATATTTTCAGAGTGAAGTCAGACAGGCCACACTGTGCCATAGGTATAATGATCAGTGTCAGTCGGCTGCCACTGTTTATTATATATTATTATAAGCTAATTATACCAGCTATCATGCAGTATAGAACTAGCTTCATCACAAACACTGTATGTGCGGGAAAAACTAAGCACAGATTTGAAATCAGCATGAAAAACACTACAAAACCCAGACAAATCTCTCTGATTTTGACCTGTTGCATATCATTGAAAAGTCCAAATCTCACACTCTCATATGTAGAGTGTGACAAAAATACACTACATGACATTTTCCTACCTGTAAGTTTTTTGTCTATTTCTGTTTGATTTTGCATTTAGATGTAGATGTAGATAGAAGGTAAACATAAAAATGAGCCTTTCTTCTTTCTTTTTTACAAATCAATACGTAAAATGTATGTATATATCTCACACAACATAAGCAATGTCCTCCAGGATCAATAAGGTTTTCTGATTCTGATTCTGATGTCACATTTTATGCAATTTCCAATTAAGTGTATGACTTCTTTCAGTGTCCTTGTTGTTCTTCATGAATATTTAGTACTTGTATGGATGTTCTTAACTTATATTTTCTCACCTGTCTTGAAGGCAGAGGGTAAAATGGTGGACACTTTGACCCCCCATGGCTCCAGTTCATGACGGAGAGTGTTCATGACGAGATTCAGGGCTGCCTTTGAAGCACCATAGGAGCCCAAACATGGGAAGGGCTGCTCACCTGCACACACAGAGAGGAAGAGAGAGGTCAGTGTTCAGTAATTTCAAAGGCCTTCATGCATCCATATGAAAATGTGACGCATATCTTGTCAACACATTCCAAAATATATAAAATACAATACAGCACATTTTAAACATATTGCTATTTCGAATAGATGGGTCTTTCAATTTCTTGCTCTCACTACTATGATTGTATTAGTAGCTACTGAGTAATTCAAAGCAGTTAGTGAATAAAAAATGGTTAATAAGTGAATAATAATTCTTCTCTATTAGAGCTTAAGGCAATTCATGAAATCGTTAACTGATGTTTCTTTTATTAACAGCGTAGGTGATTTATTACAAAAGAAAATGCGCCTTTGATCTTGTCTCCAAATTCATAATGGGTGCTTATTTGTATGTCATTGTTTTGTGGTTATATACAGATAAGTGGTGGGTAGGCACCAAAAAAAAGCATTCCAGTGTGTACCAAGAGTGAGAACCACCAGTCTTTTGTTGTTCGACCTTGGCAGAGCGTTTAATTTCCTCACACACAATGACAGGCTTGATAACAGTCAATCCAGTGGTATAATAGCGCCGCTGTTAAAGCAGCAGGTGTGTCTTTCAAGGATAGTAAAGCTAGTAGAGGGACAGGAAGGGATCAGAGAGGTGGTGCAGGAAAACCGGCAGCGCACTGGAGGTTAATTGTGGGTTGCAGTGCTTTTATATAAACTTGTGGTTTTGCTCCAGGCTGAGCATGAATAAAAAGGGGTTTGTGTCTGAATTGAGCGGACTTAGCCTTTGACAAGATCTGAGGCATGTTTAAAAATGAGAAATGCAACCCACCTGGAGTTAGGCTTAGAGGAGGATGGCAGGGATAAGTTCTGACAGTAGTGTGTGTTTGTTCTTTGAAAAAAAAAAGGATTCTGCCCTATCGCACAGCAAGATCCTCTGATGGAGCCATCTTTTTGTTTAACAGGGCTCGGTGCCAGTGCTTCAGCCGGCACTCCAATAGAACAGTGCCAGGCTGTTACTCGAATTGGCACAGCATCAGTAAACAGAGGGTGATAAAAATCAGCAGTGCGAAGAGAAGGTAGAACATGCCGTATACATAGCGCTCATCTTATCTGTCAAAATACTGATCTGAGAGCTAAAAGAGAGCTGTTCTCAGGAGCAGTCCCCAATGAGCCCGCATAAGATCCGGCTTGATAAGATTCTCAGACCTAGATGAGGGTTTGATGTCGACTTTTCTATTTTTGCAGTGTTTTGAATGTTTGATCTGTACATTCTGGTCATTTGTGAGCAATCCAGCTCTTTAAATGGGCCGATATGAGATAGCATCGTTCTCGAGTGTAACAAAAGTAGGTCAGTTAGGTAATGTGTGTGTTTGTTTGTCTGGATGAATGTTTGTCCCAAACTAAGTCTGGACATTATTTCTTCAATTATGTGGCAAAGTAGCCAAATTGGCATTAGTAGCATGTTGCTAACTAGAGAGAATCCATGAAGAAAGAGTTGCAATGTGTCAATGTTTCCAGGAGGGGGCTCATTTCCCCCTACATGCAGAATTTTGGGAATTTTCCCAAATGGGGAATTTTGAATGTTTCATTAAAACATTAGCATTTGTTTCCTCTTCACTGATTACTGAACTTGTGATTGTTATACTGTTGTGACAGGTTTGATCCCAACAATCATTCTGTAGTTCTGTAGGATTACCAGGTCTCAGCTATTTGATTTTTTTTATTTATTCATTCAATCATACCCTGTTTTGCAATGCCAGTACAATACTGTTTTGTTGTACTAGCATTTCTTTGAACATTGCCAGATCCTCTGAAATAGAAAGTCAGTAAAGGTCCAAAATACGAATATTGGTAATTCTATATTTAGCTGTTATATAGTCGCTGGTAATAGATGGTATTTTTATTGTATTATAGTGTGGTTGTCACTGCCAAAGTGTGTTTAACCCCTTGCCTTCTGATATGTACCTGAGGGACTGGAGATGGTCACTATTCTGCCTTTGTTCTGTCTCAGCATAGGAAGGAAGGCTTTAGTGATCGAGAGCGTCCCGAAGAAATTCACCTCCATACAGCCTCTGTAGTTGGACATGAAGGAAAGCTCGGCATCTCCGAAGTTTACACACACTCCTGCGTTGTTCACCAAAGCCCACAAGCCTGGGAGAGAGGGGAAGACACAATTAAATCAACATTAAATCTACTGTATGTAACCCGCATAGAAATCACTTTGTCATATTTGCTAATAATGTCACTGTGCACTTACAGTAGTACATGAGACGAATAATGTGAAGAAATCAGGCCCATAATGCCAATTGCAGGAAAATAACATGACCGAATTGAAAATAACCAATCATAATGTCTGACTATTGATCACTGGAGGCAGATCCTCTACACAGTTCTCACTATCAAGTTCAGAGACAGGGCAGGAGAGAGAAAGGGGGAGGGACCTGGAAGTTGTACAAGTTCAAAATCTCAAGCCCTGTGTGCAAATACTCCTCAATCCTAGCAACTGTACATTTGTCAACATATTTCAACATCTTACTATTCATCCTACTACATCTTACTGTTTACTCTACTGCAAGAATGCTATGCTGTTTTACTTTTTTTTACTGTGCAAGTAAAAAAAGTCCAAGAATTTCATTGCTGGTAATGATGTTCCATCGTTATCTGTATATGACAGAAGAATTGGAACTATACATTTGAAATGTGGCAACTCTGAACAGTCACCATGTGAAATAGGGTCAAAGTAGCCACAGTGCGGCTATCACTTTCCTCCCTGGATGAGTCACAGTGGATCATTTCAGTTCTGAATGGAACCCAAATGCTCTGGATGGACTGAAATAACATCACGCTTGTTCCAGTGCTGAATAGGCAGAAGGACTCTCAGTTGCAGGGTTTCATACAGGACATACACGTTTCAGCTGTGACGGAGCAGCTGTTTCGTTTATTGCTTTGGGATGAGCTCCCTTTGTCCTGCACACACACACACACACACACACACACACACACACAAGCACACGCATCCCTGCTGTAGTTCATCCTACACGTTGGACCGCACCGTTTATGACCATCTGGAGAGCTGGAGAAATATGCAGCGGAAAGAAAGAAGAAAGAGCTACAGGGGAACCAATGTATGTTATCTGTATTTAATTAGCACTGGCTGTGATTATGTCAGATGGCTTGTGGTTCTACGCCTGAGCATGCTGGCTCTGCGATCTGTATCGTACTCTCTGTAATCCCTCGGCAGCGTTTCACAGACGATTTTTCTGGTGGACTGTTACATCATTAACGATGATCTCTTTTCCCGATGCATTCGTGACTTTTGCATTAAGACAATGAGGTACATTATCCCAAGCAGGAGAACTAGGACAGCATTTTTTACTGCTTCAGGAATATTCATTAAGAGTTAGAGAGGGGGGCATTAGGGAGAGAGAGAGAGACAAAAGAGAATAAGAGACGAAAGATAATAAGGGAGATAGTGAGAGAACAAAGACAGACAATGAAAGACAAAGGAAAGCAAGAGAGAGAGAGAGCATGGGGAGAAGATATGGCCATAAAGACTCTGCCCCTACTATTGTGACTTGTAACAGTGATCTTTGATCTATGACTTATGAAATGTTATCATTGTATAACAATGGTGAATAAATCGCCAAAGCCGGTTTACATAAAAGTCAACAACACAGATTTGATCAACTGCTAACAGGCTCTTTAGTTTTTCTTTCAAAAAATATATAATGTGTGAAATTAATATGACTATTAAAAAATTACAGTCGGTGAAAACACAGGCAAACACTAGGCTTGTGAATAAAATGAATGTGTGTGTGTGTGTGTGTGTGTGTGTGTGTGTGTGTGTGTGTGTGTGTGTGTGTGTGTGTGTGTGTGTG
>JBBPCW010000039.1:13827451-13839157 GCA_037974425.1 Phenacogrammus interruptus | reverse complement strand
GTTGTCCAGCTGGCTCACGCTTTACTGCATGGGTGAACAGAATGAATCCATCCTAAATACAAGATACATGAACTTCTCATGACTGTAATCCAGTGGGACAGTTGAGAGGATGGTTGTATTATGCTCCATTATAGGATGATTGGTGTGACTTTTGTGATTGGTAAGCCTTTTTTCATTTGCAGTTTATTAGACATCAGTTAGGTCATAGCCATGTGGGTTATACCAATGGAATGATGGTAAATTCTTGGACAATGAGAAGATTTTTTTGACTTTCATACTGCAACTCTGTCTTCCTACGCAAAATCAGATGTTCAAACAAGCCTATATGAGTAACAGTGGGACAATGTGGATCACGTGTGGCCACACTGTTGTGGAAAATCACAGAAATCTTTCCCATGAAAAGCCATGTACGCACTACACAGAATATTTTCCACTGCTGGCCATGAGGATGAATGTTACAAAACACTTTCCCTATTTTTGTGTCCATGTGTGTCTTGTTTTTGTGCATGCATGTGCATGCTTGCAATCTTATGAGGTTATATGCAGAATATAACCCAGATTTTTGAGGTTTCCTTTTAAAGAAGACAGCTAGTCATAGTGTCTTGTATTCAAAATGAATGGAGACCTGTTGGCTTCATTTTTGAAAACCCAAACATGGAGAGACTAATGTTGTCTGACAGTCCTGCACGCAACCAACAACTGAATACTAATTCCAAAATGTCTGTGATGTGGCCTCCATTGTTATAGTTTTGTCTGGTGGAAATATCAGACACCAAGGCTTTTGGACGACCTAAGTAAAACATCCCATTGCAGTTAGGTCCAGTTTATATGCACCCACATTGAGTCTTCTCCCACTATGGTCTAAAATTCACCTGTACTGAATTAAGTTACTTTATGCAGTCAAATTTGAACTGATGTGTACATGCTCTGCAACTCTACTGAGCTTGACTAAGCTTTACAAAAAATTTTTTTAAATAATTTTATAATTAGGAAATGACAACTTTTTTTGGCATTTCATATTTTTTCATGTTTTGTTCAGATTTTGAAACAAAAATTATGAATAAAAAAGCTAAAATGCTTTCCATAAGCATTTCAATAGTTTCCATGAAACAACACGTGAGTATGATTCAATTTACATTAGACTTAAAGAAATTTTTGCCAGCATTCTGAAATAATGCCCAGACCGTTTGAAAGAGCACATTTGTGGCCAGTGCATGAACTGGTAAACTGGAGAAATATACATGACAATTTATGTTTAGTCCAGGTAGGAAAGTGCACCCGGTCCTTTAATGTCAGTGTCTATAATGGACTGCTGCAATAAATGTATAGATTATAAATACATTTATATACTATAAACTTAAATGCAATTACTTCATGAAAAAGGACTCACTGTGGGTATGTTTTCTGCTACCCATTTTACCCCATGGCTCCTGGCAATGTTGTCTTGGAGGCTGGGGCATCAGTGACACTGATGACCGTTCAACCCATCATGTATGTAATGAGAACATGAAGGAATATACCAGCGAACGCACATGTGCGGTAGTAAAGCAAACCATCCCTATTCTTTGCATTAGGAAAGAGTTGTCGCTGATGGTCAACAGCTCTTTGGCAGAGGCTTGGCTATACAGAAGGGTCAATAACAGAGATGGCCAAAATACTATGGGGAAAGGGCAGAATGACCCTGTCAGCCTGCATTCAGCAAAACACAAATAAATAAATTAACCATACGGCCGTGCCTGTGTGCGATTTGTTTGTATCTGACCAGTAATTGAGAGGCAATTGTTATTCGGATGCAAATTACTCTTGACCAGCTCATGACTTTCCCCCAAAAGACACACAAACAACTTTTGTCATTGTTTGGAAAGTTTTTTATTGTGGTAGTGTGCATATCTTGACTCAGTCATGGATAACTATAACTCATTTTCAACAGAATGCTTGTACTTGTACTCATTCTGTAAACATTGCTCAGAAACGCCAGGTCGAACCGTTTACATTCGTGTGACCAAGCCGCCACAGTTACACAGATAACACCTCCTTTCTTATTTATTATTATTTTTTTTACAGTTTTACAGTTACCAACGTCAAACACATGATATAACAGTAGACAGCCTACATTTAAAATACTTTACATTCACGTTTCATTATAAAGAATCTGATGAATACAAGATTAGATATATAACAAAAGAATATATTTATATATGTATTTATATATTTAAATATATATATATATAGATTTTGATTTGTAACCTTGCTTCTGACCAGTTACCATGTTTACAATATCATGTATATATCAGAATGGATTTCCACTTTAATAAATAAAGATTAAAAAAAATATATAGAGGGGAAAATATTGGCACTTGAAACTTTTCTTCAAAAAAAACAAAACTCTTAGTATAAAATCAAATAAGTGTTATGTAAAGGCAGAGACAATAATACAAGTTTTACCTAAAAGAAATGTTCCACTCACACACACAAACACTAACACACACATCCACATGTGTCATCATGGTGAGATAATGTTTGAAACAGACACGACAATGAAGTTGCAGTGTGGTACAGGAAATACATTACTGTGTAACATTTTCAAGCTTGCAATCAATAACTAGGTGAGGCAACAGGTCAAACCCCAATCAAACCACCTCCACTCATTCACTCCACTGATGTCTGTCATGGTATAAATCTCATTGACTCAATCTTAAACTGATGGCTTACAAATCATTATGTATTTGCTGCACCCCTTCTGTGAGTATGTGTACTGTTTAGTGTCACTGTTAGAATGAATGACATTCTGTGAATTGTTCACGATGTAACAGAAAAACATAAATAATGTAGTCCAAATTATGTCATTGCTGTCTGACCAAAACCATGGCTACAAAGGTTCCTTTCTTTATAACATTGACGATATATTTAATATGTCTTGTAAAATCCATGCGATTCCCCAAATTCAAGCTTTAAACTGTAACAAACAGCATGGTCTACAAATTGTAAAGTAATACTGAGTTAATAGTACAATCATATCAAGAATAGCATTTATTATGGCCTTGGGAGAAGATAAATGCATATTGTAAAGAATGAAAATCTTTTTCATTCTTAGTTTGCTTTCAAGGGATGTTTTAGCAGTTTCAAAGGAGTCAAATTGTAACAAGGTACTGCACAATGATCTACTTCAAAAATGCATCAAACCAAAAGTATTTTATAAACTTGACTAGATAGTTTACTGATTCTTCCATCCTATATTTATGAAATAATTACTACATACATACTATTGACTTGATAATTGGATTTGGTCATCAGTTCATTTATTTACACATGGCAATGCATTTGCTAATGCCAATGCAATAAAAGACTGATGTATGACTATACCTTAACATAATCAGATGAAATACTGAAGAAGTGCATATTCACTAAAAGTTCAGTCAAATTCAATATAGAATGCCTCAATAGGAGTGCCTCAACTTCAGAGATGTAAAATGTAATTTTATGTAACAGGTCATACACTGCTTAAGCTTTAGAATGAACTTTCTGAGGCATAAAATATACAATTTCTTTTTTGTTTTACCTTAAAAACCCCAGGGAAGCTTTCAGTTGCATGTTTTTGAGACCTAGTGAACGCACAGCATAGTTTGATTCGAAAGCAGATAGTAATGTGCTCTTGGTTTTGTGTTTGTTACTTTGTAAGTTAATGCTTTGGTTGCAGTGAACACCCAGTTTAGGGGTTATGAGAATGAGTAGGAAATCTACTATCGATTAGAATATCTGACAGTAAAGCAGTGGTGCATGTCTAGAAACCAAAGGTGGTCACAGGATTTACCTGCAAGCCAACTTTTACTACTTACTGTAATGAGGTTCTGCGGTGCAGGAAAGCATTTCAGAGATCCTTGGGCACTGATGGACAAGTCAGGCCAACCTGCCCACCACCAAACACTGGGCAAATACAAAGAAACCGCACACCCAGTTAAAGGTATGTGTAATGCATTATAATTTGAAAAAAAAAAATCAAGAAAATACTACAGTGTGTTCGTTGAAACACACACATGCACACAAACTCACTCGGACATAAAAATACTGGAGTGTGTTTTGGTATGTTTTCATCTTTACAGATATTGAATGAGTCACCGGAAGGGGAAGAAAAAAGAACAAACAAACAATATGTTCATCAAAACTGGAAAATAACTGTGATGTCCAGGCATGGCACCCTTGTGTGGAGCGTTCTGAGGCTTTAGAGGTGTAAAGGTCAACATAAAAATGACCACAGAATGCAAAACAAGACAGACATGAAGAACACAGACATGTCATTCACCAAAGATTAAAAAAAATCAGCCACAGGACTGGCGCGGATGGTAGAGTATGTGGTTGAGAAATACAACGTGGTTGAGAAATCATCGCTTCGCATTGACCACCTCACTGGAAGCGCCTTTCTCTCAGGAACCACACACACGGCACATCTTCTCCCTGGGATTTGGAATGGCACTTCAGCTCTAGTGGCTCCAGTGGCCTCATCAGATGGCCAGCCAGTGTTTTAGCTGCAGAATGGCAAAGGTTTCAGAATTAGTATCAGTTTAATTTAAAAAATTTGAATTTTTTTTCCACATTTCAGTTATTACTGATTGGAAACCTAGTTATTGATATTATTGAGTCCTAATATTGTGCTCTTAAATTTAAGTCTTACCAGGTCTGTACGAGAGAAAAAATCTGTGAAAATACAGCTGAGACATATATGCTATTTACAAAGAACAGCATGTATGTCTCAGCTGGGCAATTTTACACTGCTGGTTTTTATGGATGCCTTAGAGACATTGTAGACATGCTGTCTAATATCAACATTATATTTGTGTTCGTAACCAGGAGACACATGACATAAGGCAGTACCTTCATTCTTATAACCGGATGAAAATGTTAGCACCTCATCAATTGCTTCAACTTCATCTACTTCTTTTTTCATTTTCATCAACTTTTAATTGCTTATACAGCACTGATTTGGTAAATGTGTTACCATCGTGATTTATCACAATAATTGTAAACCAGCTAAAAATGTATTCAACTCAAGAGGGTATAGAAAATTTGAAATGTAAGTCTCATATCTCATTTGCTGAAATATACATTTCATTGTATGTGTATACTATTGGAAACCTGGCTGGGGAGAGCAATATGTGCTTCACTGAAACCCAGTATGTGTAAGGCTACAAGACATTTACATAAACCTTTTATGACAAATAACAGAAAACTAGATAAACACTTATAGGTTCATTCCAACAAGCGCAATCTAGTATAACATTTTCTGAGGTGGAATGTCTCAAAACTGGAACGAATAAAGCCGGCTTTATGACGCTTGTTGGAATAAATCTTTTATGTGGATGTTTATGTGGGTTTTTGGTAATTGTCATGAAATATTTATGTACTTGTAAGTAATGGTCTTCAGTAAAACATTCACTTTAAAACATAAACAGATCATCTATAAGAATAAAAGGAAGTTTTACCTTGAATTGCCTCACATTCCCCTCTGCTGCCAAATGATGTTCATGCTCTGGAGTGATGCAGTATGATATTCGCTACCATGAAGAATAAAAAGACAGGTTAACAATTATGAAGCCTCAAAAATGTAGCATTGTACTGTAACAGATCAATAACTCTTGCCCCATGACTAATAACTAATTTATTAATAATTCATTAATAATAACTCTTAGTATAAGATAAGACTTAACAAATACCACTAATTATTTGGTAGTAATCTGAAAATTGTTAGTATTATTATGTATTTATTATGAAACAAATATGTACATTAAGTTATGAGTTTCACATGTTTAGGTATGGACCCACTAATCTTAGGGGCTGTAACATATTAGGACATGTATTGTGTCATATTGGATCAGCTAGAAGATCAGTGTAGAATATTTGAGACCTGTTTGAAGGTGCCTGGAACACTGAGGAACTTGTAGATGGCGTACAAGGGTACAGCCAACATAGAAGACATAGCAATACACCAGCCCAACGAATTAGCCCAGGGAGGGAAGGTGTAGTCCTCATATTTGAGCTCATGGGTGGTGACGATGCTGGCTATGACCACAAACTGTGAAAAAAAAAAGGTCATGTTAAACTGTTGCACGGCAGCAAGACACAGTGTCACAAGGTGTGCATTTAAAGATCATAAATCTGTGTTCCTTGAGGCAATCTTGACCTCAGTCTTTAAAAAGCAGGCCACGACTGCGTGCTCAAGACCTCTGGAGTCTTCCATGCTTATTTCATACAGAATATCAAAGGCTAAAGCATGACACTGGACATGAGCATAGCGGGGACCGGTAAAAGTTTATCCTATCCTTCTGTTTTACTTGCAAGGGCTTTGACACAAGATGAAACACAGAGTCCTTTATACTGAGGAGAAGTGCTTTATGTCTTGCTTTTTTTCCCTCGCTTAACCTTAAAGCACGGAACGCTGACAGGCTGGTTAGTAATAAGCTCATAGGAAAGAGAATCCAAATCTTGGCCCATGTGGAGAAATGTTTTATCCTGAAAGGATCATATGCTTCTCATAATCCTGTTCATGGAAACCTTTTGACACAACCATCTGTGTTTCATTGTCATGAAACATTTATTTCATCAGCAAGGGGAGCCATGAAATGTGCTCAGAACTGCATTTTAAAGTTCTGCTTTCTAATGTACCTTCACTGCAATTTGCTCGGTGTGAAATTACTCAAATGGAAAGTTTAGAGCAGTGTAATCAATGTGGCCCAGCCCTCTTCGGTGTGACAAGGTCATTACTGTTGATAACGTGACTGCACTGTGACAATTGCACCCATCAATTCAATTCGGTTTTCTTGCATAGTAGGTCACAGAACCACTGGCCCAAGCAGATGAGATTGAGCAAGCCAATGGAAACGGAAAACTCCCTGAGGTAGGATAAATAAGAAACTTGGAGAGAAACAAAGACTCAGGACAACCGATGTGTCCTCATACGACCAGCTAATGATTGTGAACCATTGTACTTCTTCAGCATGCCAAGTTCTGCAAACTGCATTTTACTTTGTAACGCAAATTTTGTGAATCAAGAGTCAAGTTCGTCATACAAACAAAAGGTGGGATCATAAAGGGGAACTTTTCAAATTCAGTTTACTTTTGAATAAAACCTTAAGCTGTTAACAGACCCATTCAGAGTGGAAGTGTGTTATTCTAGTAAGAGTTATAATTGTTCAACATGGTGTTGATAGGAACCATATGTCTGAAGCACTTACAACCTGTAAAAACAAGAACTAATAGGTTTTCGTGTAACCCCCCCTGCACATGCACGGAAAAGGCAGATATCCTCTACATTTTTTTTTGCTTTTGTGACATCACAGCTTTTTTCGTGAAATATATAAATATTCATATATTTGTGTTAAATTAGACAAAAATATAATTTACTAATTTTGTAACATAAATATTGTAGTGAGAGGCACGGCAGGACTGCCTTCAATGAGCCTTTGCGGGGCGAGTAAGTGGCCGGTCGGCCCCTTTCCTGTGTTTTGTGGAAATATTAGAGGCGGGTAGACGTGTGTTAGGTAGTTGTTATAGTTGTTATATGTGTTAACTTGTGCGTTGTGTGTGTTAATTCGTTGTTTGGAGCGCGTCTCATCAGTCACCCTCTTCCAGCGTCCGAGTTGCTGGAAGAGAGTGCCTGACAAGAGCAGAACTGATGTAGTGGTTATGGCGCAGTGTGTGCTCCTGCCAGTGGTGGTGCAGTGCTCTCCTGAGTGCCAAGTGTGTGTTCTGAGCTGTTGCTGAGAATAAAGAGGCATACTTTGCCTGAAGAAAAGTGTGTTTCTGCCTTCTCTCCTTCATGCTCACCACAATATTAACGTAAATTCAGGTAAATTTCCATATAAAAACAACTATAAATGTTTTGGTACTCTGGAGAGAAACACAAAGAAAGTGCGTCTTAGAACGTGAAATATTGCTGTAGTCAGAGGTGGGAGGTTTAAAAGCAGCCAATCTGAGAATGCTATTTATTTCTCCTTGCTGCTGATTGGCTGCTGCCCTGTGACGCATCCCTCACTGTACTCAGAGACGGGAGAGTTCCCCTTGGAGCATCTCGAGTGTTTTTGTGTTTTTCATTTTGTTCAACTTAACCGCCGTGTATTTTTACTACTGTAAATTAACTGCTAATGCCAATGGAAATGACCGCATATACCAAAGGAAACGCATATGCGTGAATTACAGTACTGTCTATACGGGGTAACAGCGGTATTTACATTCTAGCATTGCTAGAGTTCAGTGTAAACTGTACAAGACAAATACGGGTTTATCTTTATATTTTCTTTAAGGCTAGTTTAAAATGAAATTAAACATTTTTGGGAGCATATTTGGGGGCATATTATTTGTCACTCATAGAACTTTTGTTGTTCTTTGACAAAACATACTGTTTACACTGTGTAACAATAGAAATGGTCCAATGGTCTTTTTTATTTTTACTTTACTTCTGATTAAAGGTTCTATTCTATTCCTTTAAGGTTTTTGGAGACTTGATCATACATAATTGATTATACAGAAATCAAATAAACTATAAGCGTTTCACTGTAGTACATTTTTTGAGCAATTATTTAGATGCTTCAAAGTTTGAAACATACAAAATTAAGCTAGTATTTTGTAACATGCAATTTTATACTAACTGGGATTTTGTGCTCAAGTGAATTTGATCTGAATTCTCCCTTATTCAGGTGAAGCTGATCCTTGATCAGCATTCCTACTGGGACTTTATTAATATGCTAATCCTGTTACAGCTGCACTTTTTTCTCTGTGGCTTCATCATCACTCACCAGTAGACACAGAGGGCTGACGAACTTCCAGCAGAGCCTCCAGTAGAGTCCTGGCTTGAAGCCCATCATCCGTTCAATGTCCTCACTGAATCTGTCCACGCCTGAGGGACACACACACACACACACACACACACACACAGTCATCCAGGCTTTTTGTTCCCAGCAAGGGAATACACTGATACAACTTATCAGCAAGATCTGCACTCTCAGCTTGACCTGAAGCATGTGTTGATAAATTATGCAATGAAATTACAGGGAAGGAGGGGAGACACCAAGACTGAGGAGGAAAAAAACATGATAAAAAGTCTGTGTATGATACTGTCACACTTCAGAGTCTGAGAGTCCTTTGATCTATGCTTGTGTTCAGCGACCAACATTGAAAGCTAGTTAAAATGAATCTTTGCTTAAAGCTACTCATTGTCATGTTCAACTTTGTACAATTACAAATTGTTTTTGTGATTAAAATAAATTATTTTATTTTGTCTGATTGACTTAAGTGGCCATAATTGGGCAAATGGAAATGGGTGATGCCAGATCTTCCAAAGAACCAATCAGAGTTAGCAATAAGTTTTCTTCAACTACAGCAGGAGCAGCTGCTAGTAATACAGGAAGCTCTGATAGTTATACACTTTCGAACAGCTAGCCAGTAGTACTAGTGTGTAAAATTACAGCCCAGTGCAGTAGTCTGTTTTTTTTTCTGCAGCTTTAGTAAATAGGTAGTTCAAAATGTAATAATAAATCGGATACATGTGAGCAGCCCTGATAAGGCCCAACCTACACTTTTGGATTTCTAAAATCCTAACTGATGCTGAAAACAGGAGAAACTTTTACAGATTGTTTTGTCCTTAGTTGTCTAAGTACCCACAGTACAAGATCTGCCTAGCCTGAATACACCATAAGCTTTTAGATTATGCTTCCGAGCAGGAGTCCCATTTAGTGGCTCAGTTCTGAAAACCTTGAAGGGTTTCTCATGAACTATAACTTCATGGGATTTAAACAAACATGGCGGATGAGTGAGGCAGTTGCTATGCTTTTGCCTAGAAAAAGTCAAGCAGAAAAAAGCTGTAATGGCATACAAGGCAAAACACAGATTAGTTGACGTTAGGGGCAACTGGTGGCCTAGTGGTTAGGGAGTTGCCCTAGATGCCGATCAGAAGGTTGTGGGTTCAAATCCTAGGACTCAGTGGCACCTTTAGCAAGGTACCATTTCCATGCATTGCTCATTTTTGGCAGCCCACTGTTTCACTTGATAAATGGGTTAAAAGCAGAGAAAGAATTTCACATTGTTAACACAATGTGATGTGTTCATCAACAATCCAGTCACATATGTATCCTTACATTTATGGTCATTATATGATGACATGCCCATCCAGTTCTGAAAGTTTAAGACTAATTTCTTTTGATATATTAGCTCAGGAAGGTCAGTTTTTCTTCTGCTGAGACTGCAGGAAATTTGACATGCGCTGATTATAATTTTGGTAACCAGCTGCACACTGCACCCTTGCTATGGACTCACAAAAAGCTTCAAGCAACATGGATTGAGTTAACTAAGGATTTAACTTAACAGACTCCATATGAACTACAGTCACATTACTTCCAAATCTGAATGAATATTCTTCAGTTCGTCCAAGAAGCACACCCATTCTAAATCCTATGCATTATTACATTGAAAAGAACGTTTATAGCTTTGTTTGGCAAACACAAGCATTTGTACATCAGTTTGTGAATTTGAAGCTCATTGTGATGTTATTCTGGAACAACATCCCTTTTTTGATGAAGCAATCCACTTTTCACGATGAACCACAACCAGCTGTCTTGAAATTTGAAAAACTTCATGTCCTTTTGAAATGTGTAGTATAGAAATGCAGTATAATACTTACTGACTGTTTTGTGGAACATTAATATCTTTTAACAAATTTTTATATTTTTTTCATCATTGGAAATGTCACAAACATTTCCCAGAACATTGGCAGGGTCGGGTTATAATTGTGAAATGTATGACTGGTGCAATATGCCCAGATTGCTTATAGATTGTGATTAGTGTAGAACTACCAACCGTAGAACCAGGACACTCCTATGGCCTCCACAAGAACCCCAAACAGAATGGACGTCCCTGCAGCATATCTATCCAGCAGAGTGAAGACATAAATCCCTCCCTGTATACACAGTGATCCAGTAGAGAAAGAAAAGCAACATGAGATACTGAGACCTTGTATGAAAGTTTTTGAAATCTGAACATTGTGGCGCACCCAGTAGTGCTGACAAAATATACCTAATGTTAATTGCCAAACACATATAAAACAACATGTGCTGGTCCATGACTTTTTTTTTTTTTACTTTAAGCAGAAATTCCTGTCTTTATTTTCTGGAGCAAATGTTTTCTAGCAGGGGCAGGAGTTAAAGAATAGGTGCCAGTGTTAGTTTGTGTGTAGCTGCAATGGAGGTCCACATTTGTTCATTCAAAAGTAAAAAAAACACAGATGTTATGCACAAAGAACACATTTGCTCAAAGATTTGTCAGAAAATAAAGGTAGGAATTTAAAACATCTACCACAAAACGACCTGGGATGTTGGTCTTCAACAGCAAAAGCTCCTGTACAGCATAAGGTTACCTGACTTAATTTTGCATTGTTATTTTTTAAAGCTAATTTATTCAATGTCCCTTTCTCTGCTTATAATATCACAAGAACTGGCACATTTGATCCATCTGAATGAGTGGTTCTTTACACTAAATATTTGTGTAAAGAAAAAAACATTCACAATGTAAAGGTTTTACAAGTTATTTCATTTAATATATTTGTATATTTAATGTTGCCAGTGCCATTCTATTGTAAATGTATTTTTTAGAGATGTTCCGATACCATTTTTCCCCTCCCGATACCGATTCCGATACTTGGGCTCAGGGTATCGGCCGATACCG
>JBBPCW010000039.1:13297942-13316078 GCA_037974425.1 Phenacogrammus interruptus | reverse complement strand
ACACACACACACACACACACACACACACACACACACACACACACACACACACACACACACACACACATACATGCACTAAGCTATGTTCACATGTTGTTTGGAATGTAGCACCTCATGCTTGTTGGAAATGGTGATCTTGTACCTTCAGTTTTGTTTTCTTCTAGCAGGGAAAGTTCATGTGGACATAGCTTTAGAGGACAGGGGACACACACACACACACATAAAAAATCATAACATAGCAACTAACTCTGTTACATCTAATCAATATGTCTAATATTCTTAAATTGCTGTAAGAATATTATAAGATTGTTTAACATTCCCGTATATAGATGTTAGGCAAGTCACTTTACCACGTTTTCACCTAGTCGATTAAAAAATCACGTAACATGATCCGACAAAAAAAAAAAACAACAACAAAAATAAAACAGTTTATTGGATAAAATGACTTCACTTTAGTTAGGAATTATATTTTAAAACAATCTCAAAATATTAGACATATTGAACAGAAAATGTTTTCACTTCTAGTTTTCTGCAGTGTACAATCAATCATGAAAACAAAACAAAAAAAATAACTCCAGTTCTTAAGTATGTGCACATACACACACACACACACACACACACACACACACACTGAGATGAAGTAAATGAAACAAAAATCACACATACTGAATATATATACATACACGCATACACGCACACACACACACACGCGCACACGTTCTTTTGAACAAACTCATCTGTCATCCTCACACACACACACACACGTGTATACTCGCACAATCACACAAACACACATACACACGCTCCACATACACTCACACAATATTAGGGCAAACTTTCAGACACAAGCAAACATACAACACAATACTGACAGACAATACTGACACGCAGGACTAAAGACTACAGCACACATTATGACACCCAATGACATCATAAGGCTCGCCCCATGACCTCATATCCGGGTTGCTAGGATTCTATCCTACACTTTCTTGCAAAAGAACAACAGGCGACTAGCAAAAGAAGTGCATTTTAAAGCGTGTTGTGTATACTGTATAAGTGATGCGTGTTAGACAAGGCTTCTTATGGAGGAAGAGGCTACATGGAACGTTAAAAACAACAACAACGGAAAAAAAAAACCACAGCGAGATGCCTAGTTACTGGATGCTACTGCTGAAATGTTTATATGCGTTTCCATAATAACACTATAGACGAAAGGGCATTAAAAGAAGGGAAGAAAAGGATCAAGAAAAATGAAAGTCTCATCCAGGTTTCACCCTTGGTGCTCATCCTTCTATCCATCCATCGTGTAATGGGTCTGGTGGTCACTCGGTGTGTGAGAGTGCGAGTATGTGGGTGTGTGTGTGTGTCTCTGTGAGTGCATGTGTGAGTGTGTGTGTGACTGAGTGAGAGTATGAGTGTCTGTGTGTGATTGTTCATCCCCAGGTGAGGGAGAAACAGACCAGGTACGCGCTGCTCTTGTGTCACCTGCGATCGGTTCCTTCGTAGTACCTCAAGCTCTTTGTCTCTCTTCTCTCTCTCAGTGTCTTACATCCTGAGAAAGAGATAAAACACACTCTGTCACATTTCTCAGTTCTCACTGTCTCTAATGTTCAATGACTCACTCATTCCTTTCATGTTGTTTCTGCATTCCAGTACACATAGTGTACTAGACCAAAACATATTTTAAATAGTTACTTTTTTAAAACTCTAAATAAGCATTAAAATAAACAGTAAGCTAATATAGTTACTAATTATTAATAGGGGCATTGCTAACTTTATTAGGACCACAACAAATATTCAATAATATTCAGTTCATTTGATACAAATATTAAAACACTGGCCATCTCAACTCAATGCCAACTGAGTTAAGATGGCCAATAAAATTATTAAGATGGCCAATAAATTATTTGGTATTCAGTAATGGAATGAAACAGTGTAGTGTGTTACTATTTTTCCAAAATCCATCTTTCTTCTACTATTATTATTATTTTAATAATAATAGAAGAAAGATTGATTTTTCAATCTGTTTCGTTTTACAAGCAATGAAGAGGTGCTCCTATTCCAAGCTCCTGCTGGATTTACAACAAATGCTTTGTCTTACGTTTGGCCTTTCTTACTACTGACCCCTACTTTTATGTAATTGAAAGAAGTTTACATTATGGAACAGTGGTTTACTCTTATGTATGTTTATAAATTGACAGCTGAACTTATAGCTCCTTCCTTTTCGTTTTGCTTTGTCTATCAACCATACAATTAACAGATACTACATACTAAAATACTACATACACCATACCTATAAACCAATTGGAATCAGTGCTTAATAAACAACTAGGATGCAGCATGCACATTATATATCAAATTTAGAACTGGCTGGTTTGTGTCAGTATCTACTGTACATGGAGGTTAAAATAACTTAGCAGGAATCAACATTACCAACATTATCAACCTTTGCAGTACAAAGGTTAGTGTGTGTATTTGTCTATGTGCATGTGTGTGATGTTTTGTAATATAAGATTCCCAGTATCCGTAACAGAACCGGGCCTTGCTCTAAACCTGCATGTAAGCAGTAAGTCTAGATCACGAGTCTAACAGGTTTTAAACTGGTCCTGGTGGATCTCACCTCCAAAGGAGTGACTCCACACGGCTGATGATGTCAGAGAGGTCAAAAGGCAAGGGCATGTCAGGGTCGTCATTGCTCCAGTACGGTCGGTCCACAGGTGCCTCTTCAGGGGGCAAAGACTGTGCCAAGCTTGACTGGCATCTGCAATGGCACAATAACACAACACACACTCAGGTTAAACTCCACCAGCACACAGCGATAAATAGAAATGAGAAACAGTGACCCCCCAAGGTAAAAATGTACACTCAGACAAAAAACAGAAACTGAAACAACTGAGAGTAGGTAACTCCTTAATAGCTTGCTAAATCGTGTTAAATAATATGTATTCTTTTTCTGTTTAGACAACAGATCCACATGGGTCATTTATAAGTGGTTGGTTGTTAGATAATTCACTGTTGTTTGTAGTGCAGGTTTCCAAAAGTACGACCCAGGATAAAGTCTCATTTTCTGTACAGCGTTAGTGTCTCAGTGGTTTGGATGAGTAACATGTGGCTTTGGAACTCATTGCTCATAACCAGTATCTGAAGTGTCTCCAGCAGGAAGCATTTTTTTGCCATTATTTTCATAGCAAGAGTAGCTTTGAACTGTAGCAGAATCTAATGAATGTGATAATAATAAAGAATAAACATGCAAAACAGTTTACTACCAAAAGATGTTGAATATATTATCAGGGGTGGCTAGCTCTGATCCTGAAGGGCATGTGCCTATCCCAGTTTAACAGTTCCCTTCCTCAAACACAATCACTAAACCTGGAAATTGACAGGTGGGTTGAAAGAGGCGTGTTTGAAAAAGGAAATGGCCAAGCTGTGCTCTAGGATCTAAGCTGGGTAGCCCTGTTGCACATCTGTCATAACAAACAAAATGTACCCTTTTCAAAGGTTAAGTCATATTTTGTAATTTATTAGATGTTTTCTCTACAATAAACTTAGCAAACAGTGCCTCACAATTTACAGAAATTCATATAGAAAACTGACAAAAGTGTAATTTTACTGGGTTGTTCACTTTTTTCATTGGATTGTATAACTCCACCTTCTAATTCCAAAATTCTAATCAATGAATCAGTAAGTAAACACAGATTTTCATTTATGTAATCTCTGTGTGAAAAAATCTCAGTTTTTACAATAATGTGTAAACATCAGTTTAGCAAATATACAAAAAGCGCGTGTGTGTGTGTGTGTGAAGGTGTTTGTTTTTGAGCATATCACACATAAAGTGTGTGTCTCAGGGCTGTCCACACTTATATTTCCTGTCTTCTTTATAACACCTCCTAAAAACCTCAAGCAGCAGAATTAAGGGTGTGTGTACGTGTGACAGAGTGTGTGGAAGTCCCGATGCTGCCTCGGAGCGATGCCTCAGGAATGTTCCTGGTGCAATTCTGCAAGAGTGTGTGCTATAAACCATCTATTGGACACACCTGCGCTTGTACTGACCAAACACCTGGTCAGGTATGCACAGGCCTTTGATCTCATTACATTGATTTATAAGCATGCGGCTCATGCTGTAACCACCTGTATTTGCCTAAAATGACTTTGCATAAATGTAGCATAGAATGTGAAGGTGTGTGCACATGTGTAACTACTTGCTGTCAGCTTAAAACAGTGTGCTGTGGTGAATGTCTTTGACCTGTGGCCTGAAAGTAAAGAGCAGTCCTCTGGTGTGCTGATTAGCATCGACATTACATATTATTAAAAGAGAAGAAGCTTGCTTTTGTCTCATGTCTGAGCACAAACACATATGTTTGTATTGCTGCCTTTGTAGGGACCTTCAATTGACTTCTGTACACTTGCAGCTAAACACTGTTGTACTACAGATAACACAGATAACTTAATCTGTACTCTTTTGAACTTCTGTCTTTGCGAAAAAGGAAGCATTTTTGTTAAAAACACACTTTTCTTTATGGGTACCAATTGAATGTCCCCACAATGTCACACAATTTCATATTTTCCTACAATCTGGGGACATTTGGTCCCCATAATGCAATTAATACATGGCCACACAAACACACACTCACACTGCAGACCCTGAAAGGCCTCAGAAGAGGAGTGTGTTATGGATGGCTGTGGGTCCTTTAGCGGTCAGGGAACGGCCCCACACCGCCACTGTTTGTGGTTATATATTTTGTAAGGGCCACTTAATGGAAGAGTGGCCGTCCACTTAAGTGCTGCATCTCTGTCTGTACGGGCCTCCACATCTACAGTATTACAAACTGCAGACAACATTAACATACAGCACATCCATATATCTTCAGAGTTTGATACCAGCATCTGTTAACATGTGCTAAGTACTATAATGCTGCGCATCAGTTCATAAATAATATGATTACGTGACCTTGGGGCTGAGGACAAGTGTGTGTGTGTGTGTTTAAATGAGCTCATCATTTATTTACGTGGAAAATTAAAGGAAGGGGCACCGCAGAGCATGAGAGCACTGTACTAATCTTTAGTTAACTCGAGTGCACACACACACAAATGCACCATTTGTGTGTAGATACTCACAAAATATGCAAACCCATAAATTTGCTTTGGTTTTAGGTTATTCCCAATCAACACATGGTAAGATTATTACTACAATTCTAAAAATATATTGCAGACATATAAAAATTAGACCTTAGATTTCAGTATGATTAAAAATAAAAATTAAATAAACATTATTATCAAGATTATTATAACAACTTGATAATCAGCTCAATCAATGTTATCTCAACCTTCAGATGAGTTTTTGCACTCATTTTAACATATATGCACTCTAACTAACTAACTTTGGATCATTTAGAGATTAATCCTCCAAAGAGATGCAACCATGCAGCCACATGCACAAACACTCACATACACAATTAAGCGCAAAAGGTCAGCCTGCAGTGAGTGCGGTGCCACTGGGACAGTGAGGCAGGATTGTATGATACATTATTAATGTGTGGAGACATTCAGCATTAAAGAGCGTCGTCTGTAACGCTGTTCTTCCAGCGCAGAGGCTGGCTGCTCTGTAAACGTCTAATCATTTGTGAGAATGAGTCTGTTCGTCACAGTGCGCATTTATTACTAATCCAATACATCACAGCAACTGTAATGACTAGGTGTCACGGCGAATGACTAACTGTTTGATGTTTGTTAACATCTATTCACACCCATAATCATGCTGGCATCACTTTTGAAACCTCCCAATGCATTCTCAGAGTGACTCACCTGGCTGCTAAAACTTCATTTCAGAATTTGTGTGGCAATAGAAATGCAAATATATACACAAGTATGTATCGAAACGCACTCACACACACACACACACACATCAAATAAAGCAGGTAAGGTCGTAGGCAGTGAGATGTGGGAATGTGTGAAGTGTTCGGGCGTCAACGGAGCCCCCATACAGATTAACCTCTCTCAGATAAAGGCCAAGCCTCTCCCATCTGGCCCACGTTCACCAGAGATTGGCAATACAATCACTCATTTCAATTTGCCCTGAAACCCTATAGCCCTAGTGCCAGACCTGCTGAAATAGCATGCTAATGCGAAAGGTATCTATGATTCTATCGCCCATAGGTCCACCAGGGCTTCGCTGGCTAACTAGCTCGCTAGCGGCCTCTTCGGATACACATACTCACGCGCGGCACTTGAACTTCAACTCTCGCTCTCTTGCTCCAGTCATTCTCATTCTCTGTTTCTCTCTAACCCCCCCACCCCCACACACACACGTACACACTCCGGCCTGGTGCTGAAACTAACCACTTTAGCTAAAGTGAGTGTTAATTATGGACAGCCAAAGCAGTCAATAGAAGGTTAATGCAGGAGTCACAGGATAAATTCCTTTAAGCATTGCATCACTTGGCCATCTCCCGACTAACCTCTCTGCCTGATCAATACGTTTTACTGTAATGCTCTCCCCATCGATCCCCCAGCTTACCCCTCACTCCGGATGCTCGGACGAGAAAGGACGGAGGCAAAGGAAGTGAGAGAGAGAGAGTGAGAGAGATAGTGGGAAAAAACGAGAAAATCTACAAGTAAATGAAATGATTAATGCCTCCTCTGCCCCTGCTGTTTTCCGACATCTTCTATCTCTCTCCTCAGTCCCTGTTAGATGTACTGCGGGGGGCTACTGGCCGGGTCCGAGTCCATCCATTCAGTGCAGTAATAACGGGCTGGACACTTGCTCCGAGGGCCCGCATTAAAAGCCTGCCGTGCTCTTAACAGCACGGAAAATGCGCTTAATAACGACATCAGTGTTTCCGCGCAGGCCAATTACGCTGATGAATGTGGGGTTTGGGACAGGGAGGAAATAGCTAGGTACACAGATGGGAGACAACGCTTATTGGGTTAGCGCCACGGGAGGTCATTTATAAGCCCGCTGCTACAAATGGGCTTGTTTGATTACCACATTAAGGAGAGGTCACACTACGTTCCTGGACGACCAAAAAGGCCGCGTCCTGGCGAATGGGCTTGAGAGCACACCAGAGGCCAAAAGCACAGAAGTGTATAAAAATATTTTTAAAAAATATCTCCAAATTAAATCACAAGACTTATATGCAATAGAAGCTGTTCCAAATTATTAACCCCCCTGACCTTTTCAGTGCGTAAATCTTTCATGCCCTTTGTTGATGTTCCTCACCTTTACAGTCACTAATTCATAACCTTAATTGAACACAAAGTCTTGTGGAGAAAGTAAATGTGAAAATCATGTAGACATGATTGAAGTATGCATTAAAGGCCCTGCAAGAGAATAACCAGAGGCAAAACAGAAGCTTTTGTATTTGTGTCCATTATGTTGTCTAAACTTCATGCTCATTTTTAGCGTTCCCTCTAAACTTCCCTGAATGGGGTGAGGTCTTCCTCATAACTCCTTCCCAGGTGTGCAGCTGTTTTTTTAATGCTTTGATCGGGCACATCCATGGAATGCAATTAAACGAGTCGTGCAAAAACAGGTCGTGTGACTCATAAATTACAAACTGCTAAGAAAATCCACTAACACAATTGCACTCTCAGTATGACAACTTGTCTCTATTCACCCATTAAAATAACTTTTCATAAACAGTCATAACCAGAAGGTAGATTTCAGCCTGTGAAAGAAGCCTTGAACTAATATTTAGTGATCGTAACATTATTTAACCTCTGTTAAAAGTTCAGTTAGGAACAGGTGCTGGGTTGTATGACACTCACCTGCAGAAAAATAAAAAAAAATCTGTCATAGTAGGTGTTTTGCTTGTCCATTATCAGTTCCATGAGTATAAATTCACCACAAATTACAAGAAAGTAACTGAGACAAAATAAAATGTGAACACGGTTGGCAATGAAAGTATTGAAATAAGAGCTGAAAGGATGAGTAAAGAGTCATAACCACAATTCTGGATTACCTTAAAACACTTTCTAGTTGGTTACACAGCATCGGAGCAGAACAAGCAATTTATCAAACCGAGCCAAGCCTCAAGCTGTAGGGTACAGTAGAGGCATTTTAAGAAAATGTATGATATGAGGAAAAAGGTAGGAAAAACACCCTGTTACTCTAATTCCACTGTATTCTTAAACCATTTTTGCATTGTACTACTGTGACACAATAGTAGGCAAGATATTATTTATTAATTTAGTGAATTTACTCAAAATTGCTATAAGGTATATTCAAAACTATGTTTTTTTGGAGGGGTGCATTCTGATTATAAAGAAATGCTGTTTTTATTCTCTGAACAAAAGAAACAACCTGACCTGAAATGAGCAAAAAGTAAAATATGACAAAGTTGTGAAAGCAACTTGGCCTCAGGCCTACTGCTGCTGTGTTTGAGTATGTGTGTGTGTGTGTGTGTGTGGATGTAAGTATAGCCAACATCACAAGACCCCTTTAGTGCATTCTATTGTCTAAAGACTGTGCTGACAATGCTCTTTCTCCAAGTGCGTATGCATGTCTGTGGTGACACATCAAACGTGTGACACATGTTCCTTTCATTATGATTCCTTAAGAAAAACCCACTAATAAAACTACCATCTGATCTGCTATTTCCTCTAATTAATGTCTGTGGAAAATAACAGGCTAATATTTTTTTTCAGAGGCTCTCAGCATGTTGGTGGCGGTCTGGGTGACGCTTTGGAACAATGAAACCAGCTACCTTTGGGTGGGACGTCCTGAGTCGCCCACGCGGGGAGGTCTGCTTACATCTGCACACCAAGAGTTTCTATTAAACCACATGAAACACGCTCTTCAAGTTTAAAGCTCATAACGTCTCCTGAGTCTGGGAGTTGGCGAGCCTGTGGTATCGGCACGGATGGGAGTCCCTCTCTTCCCTGGTCAACATAATGCTCTACACTAGTGGCCTACATGTACATGCAGATAGGCATTTTGGCTACCCTCACATTGTAGTGAAGGTACAGATCTTGAAATGAAAAAATAATGTCACTATTCTTACAGTGAAGAGAAACTGGTTTTCAAATAACATAATACAATACCAATCCACTTCAGGGTTATACATACAATGACATTCTTGGAACCACAAGGAAAAAATCCTTTGACAGGTGTTTTATGCAAATCTTCACAACATGCTCTCAGACTACTGATAAGGAAGGCAAAAGAAAAGCCAGCATTCACACAACAAGGGTTGCAGGATGACCCAAATTCAGCAGCAACAGTAGTTACAAGCAGAACAACAAACAATGGACTGCACCTTGATTTCTGTTTGCACACCCCATCAAAAATCCTGTGTTTAAAAAGAAGTCGGTCTAAAATTTGAATATGAGCGGAATCGTAAACATAAATTTAATTAATTTTACTAATTTTACTCAATTTCACTTTTAAGTTTCAACAACAAAACAGCCTCAAACATGCCGACAAAATAACTCTGCTTTCTTCACAGTCAACCTATCAGAGTCTATCAGAGGCACCACTACAACTTTGGACGACGAAAAATGGTTTGAGACGAGGAATGGGTCAAAATGAACATAAGACTAATTACATATAGTTGCCTGGACTGAAAGTTGATGGCACATAGGCCACCCACAAAGGAGAAGCGTGAACTCTTTTCTTAGTGTGTTTTATTTTGCACATCAAACTCGGATTTGACTTGACCACATTAAAAGCTGAACACACTCCCAGGACGCATCGTCTTTGGATTACTCAAACCACATTCAAATGGAATGCATTTTCTATATCCGCATACAATTACGTAATACCAAGTGCCAAGTGTTGACTGGCAGGTGAGAGGATAAATAAGAAAACACGACATGAAAGATACAAAATGAGCCAATGAAAGCTTCCAAGCCAAGATTTTGGCTTTATATTTTAGGAGGGGTAAAATGTAATCGGAAGGAAACAGAAACAATGTCGGTGTCGATGTCAGATCTCGTGACAACAGGGATGTTTTACTGAAATGTGTGAATAGAATCTGTCAAAAAGTATATCCGGATACAATAAGTCCTTACATGTAAATGCAAGTATTAACAGCCCTTATGCCCGGTGATTATAAAAACTGTATAACAGTTCCAAAAATAAACTAACAAGTCCATAACAACTTACGTCTAGCTGTAGTTCTATATTTTTTAGACTTGCTATGCCATTTTGGCACTTACTGTTAATAAAATGGCAGAGTATGTTAATCTTCTGTGCAATAACTGTGCAAAATATTACACAGTGGAAGCCAAACAAAGACCAACTAATAATACAAATCCCTTTCCCTGCCTGAAGAGGATGAGGTTGAGGTTGAGGTTGTGTCTGTTATTGTGTCTGGACCACTGGTCCACAGGCCGATCAGACGAGAGGAAGGAGAGAAGGGGGTGGACAGACCCAGAACACTTACACCCCAACTGTGCTGTTTGATGTGGCTAGAGTGGGCGGCTGGGCCCTGGTCTGACCAGATGCTGTCCATGCACACGCACACACTCTCGCAGCAAGGTGGCTGCTAAACAGCCTTTATAATTGGCGTAATAAAACTGGACGCCGGTCTGTAACCAATTGCGAAGGAGATCGCTCTTGGCTTGCTGAGCTCTCTAACCCAGGTGGAGGTCCATTGTGCTGTTAGCGGAGTAACAAATTACCCAACGCCCTGCCCGTATCTGCTCCTTGCTCCCCCCTCAGGCAGAGGAAAGAATGCAGTCAGGCATTAATTTACGAGCGTGCACAAGCCCAGTTCAAATGAAGGCCGGTTGCACTTAAAGGGAAAGACAGGAATGGGGCACACCAAATAGCCAGGCCTCTTGGAATGACCCCTGTTTGTTTGTATATATGTGGGGGCCACTAAATGAATGACCCACCTCGAGCAGGCCAGAGTTCAGAGGAAAAGAGACTGAATAGCTATGGTGAATCTGCCTGCAGGGTATCCCATTTGAATTGCACCAGGCAGGTCGTCCCATCTCTGGAGTGTCATGCTTAAGGTAAACGTTTACTCTGGATGCTGTGCTGACATAATAGGGAACAACAGGGGCAGCAGACAGGTCACAGTCCTGAGACTTAAATCATATAACAGTTAAATAATTTCAACTTACATCTTTTTTCTCCACTTTATGCAGTGGGACTAGTTCTAATTGGTAGGGTATGGCCTTTCACTATTTGTTAGTTACATTAGCCTTGTAGTTCCAATGCAAAACCCATTAAAGTAGGAAACAGCTTTCACTATTTACACTTAACAGACTTTGCAGCTTTGCTGTTTACAATAATAATCATTTATTGGGGTAATTTACGAAATAGTCACACTGGGCCGACACAGCAGACGGTAGCTAAGGTCAGAAACTCAGACAAGTGAAAAAGGAATTATAGAGCAGTTGAAGGGCTTTTGATATACTACAGTGAAGCTAATAAGTGGTTTTTAAGGAGCATTTGAGTTTTTCACCATGACACTGTTTATTTACACAAGTGGAGAGAGAGACAAATGTAGGGGTAAGAGTTCGAAAACTGTTGTAAGAGGCAGAGGGAGAGAGAGAGAGGCCTGAGGGAGAGAGGTTACGAGGTTCTGAGTGCTGCAGTTTGTCACAGGCGAGCTTTTGAGGGTCCATAAATCTCGGTGTGATCAGGAAGGGGCTTACTGCGAGGCAAGGAGCGCTAACTCCACTTACACATGTCAGATGGGTGCACAGCACAGCGTTACTCTGGAAAACTCACTGCTCAGTGAAACATACCTGTAAAACAGTCACCTTTACGCACAAACACACGCACACACACGTCTGCTCTCACCTCTTACCTCCTACACACTCTCACACTCACAAGCCTTGTGGGCATCATAGGAGCAATGCAATAACTGGTTTGATGAATGGTCCTGTCCTGACAGCGATAGGTGCACGCTGGTGGCCCGCATCTGACCCCGATCACATGACGGGCCTCAGTGCAGACTCCCAGAGTCCCCACCTGTCTTCAGGTGACAATGGGCGGTCAAATGGGGTCGGCTAATTATGGGTCTGGGACCCCCAGCCTGCATGAATAGCGACCCATTCAGCCTTTCATCGGCCCGCTACAAATAAGGCTTGTTCAGAGCACCAAGCTCCGAGAACACAGGCATTCCTGTGCAATCTCATGACTTCATATGACCAAGGGTTAAACTGGAGTTTGGAAGGTGGTGAATTGGAGGAGGCTGTGAATTAACATGCATTGACTCAATTAGCGAGCTAATCCCCAAGTCATTTGTTGGCCTATTAGCAAGTCAACCAGCTAGATTCTAGAAACTTACAAGAAAATTAGCTCAAATTTTTATGGACTGAAGTGAAAGTAAAATATCCATACAGCATTGCATACAGTGCCCTGTTTGGACACTAAACATTTGCCATGTAGAATTGTTCTTTAGGTTACTTCCTGCAAAACCAATCCAACCAGACTGCACTAGTTGTCCTGTAAAACAGGTGCAAACATCAAAGTCTGAAGCTGTTTTTCTTACAGTGGTGTCTGTAATCGTGTGTTCACTAATAAGATCGGGAATTTTGGTGCAAACCTGCAAAATAAGTTATGATCTCACTGACTGGCTTTTAAAATAAGACTGGGAAGAGATTACAGCTACAAAAAGATTAGCTTTGTCTGAGGATGTGAGGTTATGTAAATCTTCCCAATGTTTTTCAGTGGTTTTAGTCTCATCTGGACATTGTTATAGAATGTGCAGTTGTCTTGCCATGTGCAGTATCATGTGATGTTTTTCTAAATGGAAGCTGAATCACTTCATTATGTGCAATTTCTTATGTGCAAATGTCTTACATGTGCTAGATCAGTGCGAATGACAATGATACTTATACACGACTGATCTCTACTATGTGCAATAACATACCCCTAACTACAATCTATGTCATTATATTCCACTTAACAGCATTCCTTATCTATAATATTCGTGTATATAGCACAGTGTATTTAATATTGAGTTTTTTTTCTACAGATTTTTATTTATATTTATTTAGACTCGATGTTTTATATTGTTTTATAGTGTGTGTCCTCGCAGTTGTAGCATAAGCAATTTCCTGCAGATCATGAAAGTTTGCTGATTCTGATTCAGATATGAGTAGTGGCTATCTTTAGTGTATGTGTAAAGCCAGTTGCCACATAGGCCACGTAGTAGCTCAATGCATTTTGCAAAACACGAAGTACAACAGATATTCTGTGTCAAACAGGTAATCAAAAGGAGGGGGAAAACCCTGGTTAAAGCCACCAGTCACCCCACAGCCTGATAAACACAGAGACCAAATTAAACAAGCAATAAAGCTAATTACAGCTCACCTGACAGTGACACGATAATTACTAAGGAGGGACATTATTCCTAGGTCAAAACTTCAAACAAAGGGATGGGGGTTACACAGAGAAAGGGGAAAACGGGATAGCTTGTAACAGAGGAGGAGGAGAAAGATTAGAGAGAGAAAGACACAGAGAGATCTACCGTCTCTCCCACCGCAGCACATCTGAGTCATATCTTTATTCCCTCCAATAACATCTTCCAACAGTCCAAACCTAAGAACAGAATACAAATGCTTTTGCATTCCACTGTGTAAGAAGTGAAGTTCAAAGCACTGCACATAGTAGAAATAGTTAACATTACTGTTGGAGGGTACAAATGAAAAGGAAGTATGTGTTTGTGAGAACCATCACAGCCATTCTCCCACGAACCACAGCTGTCAATCATAACACAATCACCCGAAACATGACAGAGCGTGCATTAATACCTGAGGCGGAGGCAGATAGTGTAATTATTAAATACATGTTCTTCTAAGTTTTAATTACACTTAAATATGTCTGGGATGAATTTAGATTTAAAGGGAAATTCCAACTCAGTCTGGAAGATTTCAGGGTTTTTTAGGCCAGTCTAAAGTCTAATAAAGAGAGGGGAAGGGAGGGAGGAGGAGAGAGGTTTGGGGGTGGGGGTACAGAGAGAGAGAGAGCATAAATGAAAAGAAAAAAAGAAAAAGTGGAATGAACAGAGAGAAAGAAAATGAGAGAGAGCAGAAGGAAAACATAAAGAGGAGAAAAGAAGAGATAAAGAAAGAAAGAAAGAAAGAAAGAAAGAAAGAAAGAAAGAAAGAAAGAAAGAAAGAAAGAAAGAAAGAAAGAGCAGGGAGATAAAGAGATCATGGAGGAAAATAAAAAGGGAGGAAAAATGGAAAAATAATAGACAGAGAGAAAGGAAACAAGCTGGGAAAGAAGAAAGAGAAAGAGAAAGGAGGGGGGGGTGTGTGAGTGTGTGTGTGTGTGTTAAAACTCTGCCAGGTGTATGAACTACAACCTCACCTGCCCCTCCTGCTGTGTGGACATGGCTTTTGTTTCAGCCTATTAAGTAAATACTGTAATTAAAGCAGTATGGCATTTAAAGGCCTGTGAACAGGCAGCAATTTGTTGAAAGGAGCAGGCAGGCCAAGCAGCCCTGCAGGCACAGCAGCAAGCAGGTAGAGAGAGAGCATGCGGAAAGAGGTGGAGCGGGGGGAGCACGTCTGTGAGAGACAGATAGAGCAGAAAGAGCTTTAAACTGTTTGTGTGGCTTATATAGAGGGCCATGATCTCTCAGGCAGCACGACAGGCCTCCACTATCGGGGGTCTGACCTGACCTGGTCCAGCCTGAATCAGCTGCTGATCTCTGTACGATAAGGCAGCGGTGCAGTGATTTAACCCTTAGAGGTTGTGGTTATCATTGATGGTAGAATCTGATATGCATTAGTTGTAAAACAAGTAGAGAAACTGCCTCGTAAGTCCACCCCAAAAGTTCATAAGTAGAAGAAGAGTAATTTTAGAAATCTGCACACACTCTTGTGGAAAGAAAACAATTTATGACCTAGAAAAGAAAAAAACTTGTTGATAGACAATGTAAATTGAATGCAAATGTAGTTCATTATCAACTACAAGTATTTATATGTGAAATTATGCAGCTGCTTTTACACTCTATCACAAAATTACAGTAAAACTAGAGGATAATCATGACCTGATCTGAATGCACAAATATTCATCCAACCATAGGTCACAAGAAAGCCATCATGCTGTCAGCTCTAATAATCTTTAAATCATATTATAATAATGTAATAATACTGTATCATATATTCATTTCTGTAACCACTTATTTCTTACTAGGGTCGTGGGTACCCAGGGTTTATCCCAGGGTGTACGGGCGCAAGGCCAAGACTCACTCTGGGTGCAGGATGCACACAATATTCACTCACACTTTCACATGATCAATTTAGAATACTCAGTTCACCTCAGTGGACTGAAACACAGAGATCCCAGAGGAAACCCATGCCACCACATGGAGAACATACAAACTCCTCACACATACATACAAGACTAGGACCTGGATTCGAACCCCCAACCTTGGAGGTGTAAGGTAACAGTGCTACCCACTGCGCCACCGGGGCTATATTATATATATTATTGTTTATTATGCTTCTTGGTTTTGTGAGTTGATTTCAGACAGAGCTTTAGTTCTGTTTCTTGCGTTTAAGACAAGGTGTTAGAGGTTGCTCTGTGATGTTCTATTACAGTAACCTTCAGTCTTACGCGGATCAGCATTCGCGGATTCAGTCTAACCCAGATTTTTCTGAGAACCGAACTGTATTACACTGATAAGTAGTCAACCGGCATAAAAAGAAGAGCTCCATGTCTTATCCTTATATATTAGTGTTTTAACCCCCCCCACCACCATTTTCAACAATTATATCAGTTTTAGTATTAGTAAGCTGTGCCCTGTCTAAATATGTGGGTAGAGAAAGTTATTTCAATGTTTCTTTTGTGTATGAGTTTGTTTTCACTCGCCGCAGGCTGCTAATGCTAACCGCTAATGCTAATGTTTTTAAATCAATAAAGTTTGATTCTGATTATTTATTTACCTTTACGTTTTGTAATGTATTAAACTGAGTTGAATACGAAATTACAGTGGGGGCATATTTAGGGTTTACACCATAAAAATAGGCATTTTAGGGCTTTTTTTTTAACCAAAACACAAGAACACATTTTTTCACTACACACGGATGCTCTTGTAACGTAACCCCTGCGAAACGTGGGGAGTTACTGTGTTTCATTATTTCTCACTCGTAGCTCCTCTAAACAAAAATGTGAATTCAGGTGAAATTGCAGCCCGTGACTTTCCAATTGATACCACATTTGCAAGTGGAAGCAGGGCTATTTTATTATTTAATGATGGTCTAGATATGTGGGCTGGAGATCGGAAGTTTGATCCCGACTGGTGTCACAGTCAACCGCTACGGGGGCCCTCCCTTTCCCCAATCACTCAGTGTCTGTTAACTGACGTGACTAATGTAACCCCTTCCCAGTGCTGCTAGTATTATGAGACTATGTGTATGTTTGTGTGTGTGTGTGTGTGTGTGTGTGTGTGTGTGTGTGTGTGTGTATAACTAATGGATGGAACTAAACATGAACGAAATTTGGGAGAAATGTAAATAATAATTAAAAAAAGGCATTGCTTGAAATCAAAATAAAGTCAATAATGCAGACTTGATGGCCGTCAACACCATGTAAAGATAAAATAAATGACATTCTACCATGATGTAAATACACATTAAAATAAATATGTCACATAAATGTATATAAAAGAAAAAAAAATGACTCTTGACTTTCACTCCCATCTGAGTCGGCTGTTTATTTCGTCACTCGGGTCAGTTTGAACGCTGCAGAAATGGCCATTGTTCTCTCTAAGGACGTCCTTAAGTTCATGTATATTCATTTAAGTCCTATTGTCCTTGTAGGGCTGTGGCTCTCGGGCTGATGCAGGAATACAAAGTGCTCTGTAAACCCGCATTATGTCAGTGTGTTTGAGTGTTGACATTATTTGTGGGGTATAGACAAAGTGCTGGGTGGATCACAGAGCAAATTGTTATGTTTTAATACAAATGGGTGTGATAAACTCATTCTACTTGGCACAAAGAGGAGCAGTTTGATATTGTCAGCCAAATGTTTGTACAGCCATTAAAGAGATCCTGAGGCCTTTCACTGCTGTTTACACACACTAACAGCTTTGTGCTCCTATACCTTACATACGCCCTTCGACACACATGCACACACGCACACACACACAAGGTAATGAGACTCATTCTCTCTCACACTGTACTGGCATGTGGGACGTGTCTAGAGAAGAAGATATGAAAAAAACACATGGAAAACACCATAAATGAAACTCTAGACACAGAAAACAGTGGCCTGGTGGCTCTTAGAGGATGTCTACAATACTCAAAACAACATTATGCCTCTGTCCCCACCCTAATCTCCTCAGTTCCACTAACCACCATCCAGCGCTGCCCAGCAGGGAGCCTCAGGCCCACACTGGCCACTTCTGTCTTGCTCCTCCTGACCACTGCCCACCACTGTAACAAGACAGAAAATCATTTGGCCGCTTGCTGACATGAATATTTGATGGGCTGAGAAGGCTTCCGTCCGTAGTCAAACCCAATAAAGCGTGTGTGTGCTGTCCACTCCTGGCCAAAACAGTTACTCTAAAATCCTTTTTCTGAACTGTTTTTAATGGGCAAATTTTATGTTATATATACAGTTGCAGAAAGAATTAGAGGCCACTGCAATTTATTTTCAAATCAGCATCTCTATGAGTATGACAACCGTTCCATGCCAGTGTCTGTTAAATTCCTACACAAGAACCTCATTCTGCTTATGAGGAACTGATTAGTGATCTTATTTAATGAACAAAAGTATAACAAACACTCTCCTCTTTTTTTGGATGATAAAACACTACTAGAAGTACATGCATCATTTTTCTTGTTTTTTCCTTTCCTGTATGCTTTAAAGCAGTGGTCCTCAACCCCTGGGCCACAGACCGGTACCAGGGGCTAAAAAAAAAAAAAACGTACAGTATTTCCGTTTTATTTACCATCACAGTCTAAACGATGTTTTATTTTGAAAAATGACCGCTGCAGAGAAACAGGCCCAAGGCTCTCACTGATTCAGTGCTGCGGTGAGTCATATTTTTTTATGCGCTTTGTGTTTGTTTTTGTGGTAAATCTTCAATTATTTTAACTAGATTTTCAAAGTTTACCATGGCGACCAGAGAGCATTAGCGTGCTGAGTGGATGTTACCTGTGTTCTGTTGTTGGCTCGTTGTTATGAAAATGCTGTTAATAAAGCTGCGAGTACACACTGGAT
>JBBPCW010000039.1:13167374-13177493 GCA_037974425.1 Phenacogrammus interruptus | reverse complement strand
GTGTGTGTGTGTGTGTGTGTGTGTGTGTGTGTGTGTGTGTGTGTGTGTGTGTGTGTGTGTGTGTGTGTGTCTACCTGTCATGTAATAGCAGTCTCCAGACTGCAGTGGCAGGGCTAGCCCCGGTGTGTGGATGTCCCAGGCCACCTTCAGCCCCACACGCCAGCACGCCTTCTCTTTCTCTTCCTCTTTACTCGTCCCCGCATCCCCTCCTTCCTCCTCTTCCTCTTGGCTTCCTTTGTCTTCATCTCCCTTTTCTCCTTCATTTGAAGTCTGCCCTTCTTTCACCTCCTCTTTTTTTGCTGCTGTCGAAACAAAAACAGCAGTGAGGATCTTGGGAAAAACTGCTGTGATCCACGGTCAGTTTAGACTCCTCTCATCCTAAAGAATTCAGTCATACCAGCTGTCACATGAACCAGATCGGGTCCAGCTAACAGGAACATTCTGCCATCGATGCTGATTGGTTCCAACAACCAATATCTACTTTTAATAGTCGTCCAACAGTTGTAGTTACATATGATTGGCCACTCACAACTGCCACATTTCTTGAACTCCAATAAGCAGCAGAACCCCATGGGTCTGATTTCCCACTGCGGGATCAAGCCTAGTCATGGACTAAATTTTCTTTTAAGCGGAAAATCTCCGTGCAAAATCCCATCCAGGCCTGAGCTTAAATCTTACGCAGGAAACCAGCTGATAAATAAAATATAAATATTATGGCAGAATTCGTAGCGGTCATGCTTAAGCTCTCATTTTCCTTATTTCTCCGCAGCTCTCTTTACACTGTGCTTTTGTGTGTATGTGTGTGTTAACATGTTCTCCTGATTAGGTTTGGATGCATTTTACATGCATGTCCACCAGGATGTGGTGTTGGAAGTTTCCAGCTCAGGCTGTGTTGTAATAGAAGTGAGTGGTTTTCAAAAACAACGCACAAATATTGCACTACCAGTGAGATTATTGCTGAAACTGATCAGACGGACCTCTATATCAGGCAATATTAGCAGCCAGCCCCTATAACGATCGTGCCCCAAACCTAATCCTAGATCAGCACTCTTTATACTGCAATTTTTAATAAATACGGGCTGCAGTGTTTGGAGTAAGAAATGACACTGGGGCCATTTCTTCCAGCCTTGCAAAGAGAGAGAGAGAGAGAGAGAGAGAGAGAGAGAGAGAGAGTGAGACAGAGAGAGAGAGAGAGAGAGACAGACAGAGAGAGAGAAAGAGAGAGTGAGACACAAAGAGAGAGAGACAGAGAGAGAGAGACACAAAGAGAGAGAGAGAGAGTGAGACACAGAGAGAGAGAGAGAGAGAGAGAGACAGAGAGAGAGACAGAGAGAGAGAGAGCAATAACCAAAGAGGAGAGCAGAAAGCAAAGAGTACAGGGCTGACATCCTTCAGTAAAATCAATACTAAACTCCTCTCGGAGGCCCCGCGTCCAGAGCAGGCCTTTCTCTTTGCTCAGCAGGGATAAATAGTAACTTAATTTCAGCTCTGCGTTCCCTGACACAGCTCTCAAAGGGCTGTCGGCACGAAGCACATCAGCAACTCCTCAGGATTCAATCAGAAACATAACTGGACAGTTGTAGAAGGCACCTCCGAATGATTTATTTTAACCCTTAAAAGTCATCTTTATCGCCAGCAATAACAAAAGAAGAGTATAATTGGATAGCGGTGATTTCTCACTCTTAGCTCATTGAAACAAGCAGAGTTTGAAAGTGCATCTTTTAGACTTTCTACTGATTTATGTTGGAAACATGAGACATGTTACAGAGACTTAAATGTTCTTGTGCAGTTTTGTTTCAAAGGAAAACATATACTTTACATTTTTACCATTATTTGATGATTTCTTGATATCAAAACAGACTGAAAAAAGAATGCAACTGTAAATCTGATAACACTTTTTAGGAACACATTTATTAAGGTAGCATTGAGATCGAAGTCCAAGTTTGACAATTGTAATTGGTTTATTCACTGTGTTAAGCTTCTATCAAATCACACGACCCGTATTTAGTACAAAATTGGACTGTTATGTGAAAAACTACACTGGTAATTGTGCCAAGATCTCACTATGCAAATTACTGTGCATGCACTCTCCATCTTTCAATCCAATACTGTACAGTTGGTAGCATTTGATTAATACATTATACTGAAAATATCCAGTGACCTCTGGAGTTCTAAAGTTAATTAAAGTGTTTCTTGCTGTGAGTACTAGTCATCATTAATGCTCAAGTTTTCAGTGAGTTAATCTGCATCCTTTAATTTGCATTCTACTGTGAAGATCATGGATGTTGGTACACACTTATTTTTAGTTACTTTGAACAGTAAATTACAAATAAAATGTGAATTTCTAAGATTAAGGCTTAATATCTTGTATGACAAGGTCTTTTTATTGTGTTTTGCATCTAATGGCATTTAATTTCACACAAAAGACCTCTGATGTACTTGGTATGTATGTACTAACTACAGGTCATATTAATAAAGGATATAAGCGCAGTGCACAGTGTCTAATTTATTCTTTATTAAACAAATAAGAGCAAAATAAACACAAATTCCTTATAGAATTATTCATGCAATTTTAAATGTTATGTTAAAGTGACAATTACAACTAACTGAGTAGTAAACAAATTAAATATCACAGTTTGGACCACCACTGGGTCCCTGAGCAAGACCCTTAACCCCAAGTTGCTCCTGTCACGGTTCGGCTTTTCTGATTTTGGTCATGTTTCTGTTCTGTGTTTTAGGTACGAAGTAACCACTTTCTGATTATTCTGACGGCCCCCGTGCCTTGTTTTTGTTTCTTTGAATTCTTTAATAAACATATCGCATGGATCCCTGTGTCTCGGCCTGCTCCACGCTTAGAGGTAGCTCAAGGTTTGGGCTTTGCGGCCCGAACCCCGAATGCTCCAGGGAGACTGTCCCCTGTAGGTAGGGAAAGGAAGTCGCTTTGGATAAAAGCGACTGCTAAATGTAAATGTTTGGAAGATGAAATGGAGCAATCACTGTGGGTGAAATGTGAATTTATATGATTAATGCATGCTCAGTATCCTTTATGACAAGGTTATATTATTGTGTTTCGCATCTAATGATGCATTTACTGGAGGTTTTCACACAACAGACCTCCAATGTACTTAGTACTAACTACAGATCATATTACTAAAGGCTATAAGCGTGATGCATAAACAATTTAGGTGTCATTTATACTTTAATAAACAAATAAGACCCAAATAAACCCTCTAATTAACACAAATCCTTATATAATTATCCATGTAATTTTCAAATGTTATTTAAAATAAAAGTAACAGATTAATGAATACTAAAAATAAAACATTGCAGTTTAAATGAGCGGGGCGATCCGTCCAACGATCGTGCTGTTTGAATGTTTGTAGCAGAATCTGTAGCAGAATCTGAGCTGTTGCCATTTTGCACCTTTAAAAGCTTAGATCTTTAAGAGTACTTTGCTGAGACATGGAAAACACGCGAAAAAAAAGAGCAGGCATTGTGAAAACGGGGTTTGTGAGAGCAGCGCTCTGCTCACTTCAGAGTGCATTACCGCATTACAAACCAGATCGATCGAGGATCCGGTCCAGAGGGGCACAAACAATGGAAACACGTGCACATGCTAACGCAGGAATCTTGTAAGAACTCGTAAAAAAGCAGAAGGGTCCTCCTGGTAACGATTCCATTTCGCCGAGTCTGCAGAGCCTCAGAGCGAGGGCTCTAAAGCGAGCGCTGCAGCTGGTGTGTGTTCACACAGGAAAAGCTTTTGTCAGGAGAAGAGGGGAGCTGAGAGGTCAATTTGGCCTCAGAAGAGAGCAGCTGAAAAGTAACTCTGCACAGACATGCGAAGGTGCACTCGGCTCACACCGCGTTTGAAGCGGGCCCCGGCGAGGCCGAAGGTGAAATTGGCCGGTAGATATGAGTGAAACAAAGCTAAGGCAGGTGGTTCCCTTTAAAGAAACACACTCCAAGCTGTCTGACTAATACATACTTTCACAGGCCCTCAGTAGCTACTAAATAAATATGCACTCACGGTTCCGCGCTCTTGTTAGCTCTGCTTTTCCTCAAGGTCAGTTTTCAAGGAAGAACAGGAATGCAACAGTCAAAATACGGCAACAGAATACAAGATAAATACTGAGCGAGGAAGACCTTACTGCTATAAACGTTTCCTCTGGAGAGCGTGCAGCGAGTTATCAACAATCTGAATAAAAGTGTTGCTTTTAAAGTAAAGTGGTGCCTTATAGTCATGCATGTAAACACCACACCAAAGCACACCATGTGAAATTATTTCTCTGCATTTAACCCTTTCACCAAGTGAAGGGGCTGCCGCTAATGAGGGGTGCCCGGAGAGCAGTGTGTGGTGACGGTACCTTTCTCAAGGGTACCTCAGTGGTGCAACTAGCAATGTTGGGATTCAAACCCACAACCTTTTGGTTACAGAAGAGACACCCTAACCACTAGGCCATCCATCTGCCCGAATCATGAAAACGTCTCTGTAGAACTGGGTGTAAACGTTCTTTTAAAATTCACTCTCAAAGCTGTACAATCCATACACTTTATAACCAGCCTATTAGAGTTTAGCCCCACCCCTTTCACACTGATGTTATAAAGAGTGTTTCAACCTGGATTGCTATTTGAGTGATGAATTATACAGGACAGTCAGAAAGGTCATACAAAAACACAAAACTGGACTTAATTAAGATTTCATTCTAAGATAAGATAAAAGAGAGGTCATGGTGCCCTCAAAAATATCCCAAGACCATGGGGAAAAAAATACAAGACAAATGTAAAATACGGGCCCTTTGAACTAATCCACATCCCTGGACCTTTAAATGTTCGGTTCATTTTCAAATAGATTTTAATAGATAATTTCAATGCATTATATAATTTAGAAGCAATCAGATAAGATCATTTTTAAAGTGTTCTTCTTCAGTAATGTCTGTTATAGATTTACTAGATCATTTTAACACATTTTATAATCATGTGTGTCCAAAGTTTTCTTCTTTAGTTTGGCACTTTAGCTACAAGGCCAATAAAGCTAGAGATTAAATTTATACCAAGACTGCAAGCTCAAATCTGCTTCAAACTGCACTAAATAAATAACCTTAAATATCTAATTGTGTTACAAACCATTATCTATTATTCATATGGACACATATGTATGTGGTAGTGTGCATTTGAGATTTTTTAACATGTGATTGTCATACAGTTTGCTGCACTCTGATGCTAATTTAGCAACATTAGCCTTTATCACCACCAAAATCTGAAGAAGCTATCTTCAGACTTAAAATACCTTTAGCCTGACTATACTGCGGATAAGTGCAAATGTGATGCTTTATCAAAATATTTGAAGGAAACATTATTTGTCGTAGCACTTCTGCTTAAGCTGTCCTGTGCTGTACATTATAATGTACACAATTGTGGACAAAAGTATTGGGCTAGTTTGGGCTAGTCCCCTTTCTTCCAGTGGAGGACATTCTTAATACATAAGACATTTTGGACAGTGCCATGCTTCAACTTTGTGGACACAGTTGACCTCAACCCCATCCAGCATCTTAGGGATGAACTGGAATAGAGATTGTGATCCAGACCTTCACATCAAACATCAGGGCGCAAACTCATGAATGCTCTACAGAATGAATGGGCACAAAATCCCACAGAAACTCCAAAACCTTGAGAAGAGTGGAAGCTTTTATAGCTTAGCAAAGGGGGACCGACTCCATATTAAAGTCTATGTATTTGATTACAATGTCATTAAAGTCCCTGTTGTTGTAATTGATAGGTGTCCCAATACTTTTGTCTATATAGTGTATGTCATTATCTCATTGGAGACTGGTCTCACCTTCAGGTTTGGTCTCTCCCAGGCAGCTGTAGCTGTAGACAGCCACGGGAGAGAGTGGTACAAGGTTTTCGTCATGGTGCCAGCCCACTGCCATCTTGCCCATGCCATAGTAGGGCTCCTCCTTCAGCTGAGTCATGCCGACCGGGTCCATGTAGTTAATGAGCGTGATGTTGAAGTGGATTGGGCTGGATGCCGAAGACTGTGGAGAGGAATGGGAGCAGCCCTGTCCGCTGTCGGAATCTTCCTCATCTCCTTCTTTTTGCTCCTCTTTCTCCGACTTTTCATCTTTCTCCTCCTGCACTCGGTCCTTCTCCGGTGTCTCGCTTCTGCTCTCCTCTTTGGAGGCTTCCTGATTGCCGCTGTTTTCCGTCTCGCTGCGTTTGCGCTTGACACCACGAGTGTTCTTGTATTGCTGGATGTCCGCGCAGAAGAACTGGTTGAGCTCCCATAAAGCCTTGCATGCACTCCTCAGGTCTGGGTCGCAGCAGGGCTTCTCACTTTGGCCTTCAGATTGCACCTGGCCTTCCTCTTCTTCGCAGTGCCAGGGAATGGTGAAGAGGCGGGTGTCCAGGTAACGATAAGTGCAGCCTGGCTGGCCCACCAGAGCACGGGACACGGCCGTGAAGACGTCCCGATCCCGTACGCGTACCAAGTCCCTCAAGAGGCAGCCTCGATGCCGCAAAGTGGTCAACGCCTTCTGCACACGCTCATGGAGACCCTCGGGAAGTGATCCAGCCTGTCGCAGAGCCAGGCCTGAGTAGCTGGTGTCCCACTGCAGAAAACACAGATGTGCATTACAACTAATAGACTGAGGAACATCTTATTTCTAAACCTTATCCCTAATCTGAAATACAGCTCTATCATCAATACATTTTTTGGTTTCTAAACCCCTACTAACATAGTTAAAAAGTTACGAAAACGTTTTTGAATCAACACAAACACAATTAAAACATCTCAAACAGACTTGATAAGATATCCCTTTGTTAGTCTCACAGGTGGGAAATTTGCATTGTTACAGCAAATTGGACAGAACAAGAGAATAAAGTAGATGCAGTATAACCAATAAAATTAAAAGCAATACAAGGCAACAGTATAATATAAAACCATAATAGACAAACCATAGAAATATAACAGAACTACGAATATATGTTTGTGATTTTTTCCCCTCAAAATTTGAGCTGCATAATTATTAGTATTGTTATTATGATTAATCAATTATTATTTATTGTTATTATGACTCACTAGCTGCTGGAAGCCAGGATCAGATGGTGAGAGGAAGGGAATCCGCTGCTCCCCCAACTCCTGAAGCAATCGACGCCTCTACACACAAACAAAGGAGGCATAATTTTATAGCACTTTTATTACAATATGTAATTCATGGTTTGTGTACTATATACATTATAAAGGGAGGAATAAGTATATTTAACACTTAATTTGTGCAAAGGATTTGCACAGACTTGCAGACACACGAATTATTGCTCAAAAAGCTTGGAAAAATAGTCATATTGATAATATCCAAGACTGCAATATCAAAATTTATGATTCTATTCACAACTTAATCCTCAAATAGCCCTGATATTCTTGATATCCTTGACAAAATGAAGTAATATTTTTAGTAATAACAGTAATGAAACATAATGAATTTATGTTTAACAAAAATCATGCTTTAATACTGTATAGAGCATTTAGAGAGTTACACAGTACTGATAATAATAATAATAATAATAATAATAATAAAAGGAAGAAATATTATATCTAGATATATTAAGTCTAAATGATATACATTAATATCAAACTAAGTGAATAAATCAGATTACAAAATTTTGAGGTTGCAGTCAAAGTAAAATTCTGAAGTCTAGTTGTGCTACCTGGAATAAGGGATGTGGAGAAGACCACCTTTCAAAGATTGCCACTTTCACCTTTCTACACTTAAATAACAATCTTCATTAGATTTACATCTGAATTCTGACCATAAAACAGTGAAAAATTTGAAGCAGATGTTGATAACCTGTTACAAGTTACCGTGTCAATGCAGTATTAAGAAACGGTGCACACTTTCAAGGACACATTTTGTTGTAAACAGGCACTATTTTATTGGGCAATGTATTAATTTTCTGATGTAAATAATGTGAGAATTCTGCTGCTACACACACATCAAGTGTGGGAGAAGAACTAGCCATGACTCACGGTGCTAAATAACCTTTTACCTCTTACTAATTATTCATTTGATTTCAACAGGTGAATAATGTCTTGTTTACAGAACCAGCTGCTTGGCCTTTATAGGAGCAAATAGTTTTATTTATATGGTAACAGAAAGTACTGAAAGGGTGTTTACTTGTAAGTTTTGGGTAAAAAAAAAACTTCAGCCATAAGCAAATGTACCTGTAAAGAAACTGGAATTGCTCAAAAATGCATGACTCTAGCATTCAGACTAAAATAAGTGACAGTGCTTAACTAATTCAGCTTTAAATTGGAACACACACACACACACACACACACACACACACACACACACACACACACACACACACACACACACACACACACATCTGTCCTTTCTCAAACCAGAGCCTAACCTTTTTAGTGTCTCCACATTAATGTTATTAACAGGACATGTTATTTAACAGTGGCATGCACAGCTGGTTCATCCTTTTGCCACGAATCATGTGTGCGCACACACACACACACACACACACACACACACACACACACACACACAGAGCCACGAACGCACGTATGTGTGACGAGCAACCCTTCCCGATCTGAGCCATATTCCCAGAATCCTTTGCCGCCTTTCCCGTGGCGCTGCTGTCCATGGAGGTGTCGGGTTTTTACGACTCCAGCAGGCAGCAGAGGGTCTCCTCTCAGTCACGTAAAAGCTCGCACCCGTCCCGTCCGATCAAAGCGCTTTTCATTGGCCCTGCATTCCATTCCGACCTGTAAATCCAATGGCGACCGGCATAAAACTGTGATACCCAAATAAATTTCACAAGGGCAGTGGTGCTTGGGCCTCTACACTCTCTCACACACACACACACACACACACACACATACACATACACTTCGTACTTCTGCAGGTGCACCGGAGGCCCGATCAGGTTGGAGGGGGCGGCGAACGTCAAAGAGGGGTCAAGTGACCCTCGTTTAATTCCACACATACACACACACACACACACACACACACTTCCCACTTCACCCCAGAACAGGCTGGTAGAACTCTTACCGCAATCCCTTAAGCATACACACACACACACACAGACCCCACTGCAATGTTTTGAGGAGAAAGAGTCTCGTATATAGTCTTAGACATTTACTGAGGTCTGCTCTCACATTTCATCCGAGCTAATAATGCCAATGCCCTAAAATAGGACTTAAATAGCCAGGGTGAGCGCACTTTTGCACAAATGGGGCTTGACTTTTAGGGCAAAATAAAATGTCCTGTTAATAACATTAAAGCAAAGGGCACTAAAAGGTCATGTCCTGGCTTGAGAAAGGACACAAGTGCTGCACAATGTATTGTTTGTTAATAGTTAAGAGGAGCATTAGCTACTGATGTCACAGAAGGCAATTCCACAAATGAGCTCCCTCAAGTTCTGAGAGTCTGACTGTTGATGAGGCCTCTGATTCTGTTTCCTACTGTTACAGCCATAAAATGTGTGTGTGGCTGAGGACATAGTATTTATATTTTACACACACAAACACACTCATCACACTGATCACGCCGCGAGATATTGTGCTTGTTGCCAATCTCTTGCATAAAAGTTATCGTAACCCTCACCCATAAGAGCAGCGAGAGGAAAGAGACTGAGAAAGATGGCCTTTGAATGGCTTTATGTGAGGCAGCATGTGGGAATTGAAGGTTTCAGTTATTCCATTTACAGCGGAATAAACAAATACAGATAGAAAAGATGCAGACTGTCAGACAGATCTATAACATGCACTATTCATGCACAGTCCGAGTTCAAAGGCCGAAAGGCCTGGGGAGAGAGGGAGACAGAGAGAGAGAGAGACAGCGAGAGAGACAGCGAAAGAGACAGCGAAAGAGACAGCGAAAGAGAGAGAATCTGAGAGAGAGCCAGAAAACAACAGAGAGTGTGAGAGAGACAGAGACAGATAGATAGCGAGAGAAAGAGAGAGTGTGAGAGAGAGAGAACGACAGAGTGTGAGAGAGAGACAGAGTGTGAGAGAGAGACAGAGTGTGTGTGTGAGAGAGAGACAGAGTGTGTGTGTGTGTGTGTGTGTGTGTGTGTGTGTGTGTGTGTGTGTGTGTGTGTGTGTGTGTG
>JBBPCW010000039.1:13127842-13142279 GCA_037974425.1 Phenacogrammus interruptus | reverse complement strand
GGCAGAATTCAAATGAGCCATTTTAATCTAGATTAATTCCAAGATTACAATGAGATTAATCTAGATTTTAAAAAATTTACCTATGCCCACCCCTAATAAATATACATTATATGATCACCAAAAAACAGTGATGTGGCAATACGTTGTGCAGATATGTGTGCTTTGCAGAGGATGTACTTGTTTTCACTATTTCCACATGATCCAAAATATGTTTTACATCTTTAAACGCATAAAGAGTGTTCTGAATACATCTCTAGGCCTATCACAATCACAATATGACGCGTCCTGCTTTATGTTGAGCTCTGCCGGCAAGCAAAATGAGAGACAGAGTAGGTTAAGAATGACGAAAAGAAACACAGAGAGAAAGAAAAGGCAAACAAAAACAGAGAAAGAGATAAAGCAAGAAAAAGAGAAGAACAAAAGAAAAAGAGAGGAAAAAAAGAAAGAAAGAGTGTCTGTCTGTCTGTCTGTCTGTCTGTCTGTCTGTGTCTGTCTGTCTGTCTGTGTACCAGCTGTGTCGAGGGACTGTGTGAGCCAGTGGCTCATCTGGTCTCTGAGGCCTTTTTTAAAAAACAGTCCTACAAAGTTTCACTGTCAGACATGATCCAAACATATGTGCCATTAGAGACCAGGGCAAAGAGACAAAGACAGATAAACAGACACACGGACAGACAGAAAAAGAGAAATGAAAAAGAAGAGAGGTGAATTCAGCTACTGTTTATATCATAAACACAGCATTTGACATCTTCCCATGACAGATCAGAACTTCAGAAGATTCAAAGGTTGAAACAAAAACATTCAACATGACCCCTTACGCCCTGAAGCAAGGCATACAGTGTTGTGAAAAATGGTTCATTTGTGTGAACTGCTGTCTGATTTAGGCCAAAGTGGTAATTACTAAACACTAGATGTGATATAAGTCTATAAAAAATGATCATACTTGTGTAACACGGCTAGACTCCGTTCCAGCAAGTTCACAAATCACCGTTTCTACTTGACATACAATGAAAATGCCTTGGCAATCTATAACACCTCAAAATCTATAACAATCTATAACAATCCCAAAGTACACAGGTTATGAGATCAACTAGTAATTACCTTCATTTCTGCACTAAACGTTCCACTTCAATTGCTTCTAAAAATTATTAGTGCCCTAGTATTTAACCCTTAGAACTCAACAAATAAAACAGGTTGATAACACTCTAAAACCAGTGTTCACTCTCCTACGCTGCTTTTTCACGTGCCGCGCTGCCGACCGGCCGCTCTCTGAACCCCCCCCTCTGCAGTTTTCCCCACCCACTTCAGGGCAGAGACTATCCTGAAAGTTCTCCCAAGTCCAAAGATCTTGTTATTTCTAAAACCTAATCATTTCTGTTCTTTTTGGGCATTTGTGTGTAACGCCATTTGTCAAACCCCTATAGTGGTTATATTACATGTTTTTAAAATTCCAGTAACTTTGGCTCTATATGACATAGGAGCACCAAACAAAGTTTAGCATGACATTTGACACCTTGGGCATCAACACAAACCGCTGGAACTATAAAGGGCAGCTGGTGGCCTAGTGGTTAAGGCATTCGCCCTGTGATCAGAAAGTCCGGGTTCGATTCCCAACACCGCTAGGCACCTCTGAGGTACCCTGAGCCAGGTACCGTCCCCACGCACTGCACTGTGTTCGTAGCTGCCCCCTGCTTCACCTGGTGAATGGGTTAAATGCAAAAGTATTTCGTGCTGTTCACACTGTGTGCTGTGGTGTGTTCAGATGACCAGATTGTCACTTTCCCTTTTCTTTCAATCAGGAAGTCATGGGTCTGATTCCCAAGATTGCTAAGCACCTCTGAGGTACTCTTGAGCAAGTGCTGTGTTCCTGGAGGCCCGTTACTTCACTTGGTGAATGGGTTAAATACAGAGAAAGAATTTCTTACTGTTACTGGTGTATTAACATATGGCAGAATGGTCACTTTCATATAAGGAGCTGTTTGACCTCATGACGGAATTTTACCATTTGTTGCGCTGCATGGATCTGTGCCGCTTGCGTTCTAAGGGAGAATGGCCAGGGCTATATAATGCAGAAATACTTTCACACAAGGAGAAATTAAGCTTGTGTGAGTTCAGAAAACATCACAGCTGCAAACAAGCAAGCATGGTGTGTGCCTGTAGTGCGCATAACCAAATATTTTAGTAAAGAAGCTAATCCAGACATCAGATATCAGTTACAGTTGAAACTAGATATTTAAACAACACAAAAACTTTTTTTTCTTTACTGTCAAACATTAAATCAGAGTAATCTGTTTCTGTTTTAGATCAATAAATATTAACATATTTTTTGCATTTGTTAAATATCAGAATAAAGTGAGAGAGAATTTTATGGAACTTTTTATTTATTACATTGATCAGTTAAAAATTGACATACAAATCCTTAGTATTTGGTAGAATTCCCCCAGAAACTTTTTCACTTGGGCCAAACATTTTGGGTATCCTTCCACAACCTTTCTTCAATAGTTTGCTGGAATTTTGGCCCACTCCTCTTGACAGAACTGGTGTAACAGTGAGGTTTGTAGGCCTTCGTGCTCGTACTCGCCTTTTTAGTGCCGCCCACAAATTTGCTTTGTGATGGCCACTCCAATACCTTGACTTTGTTGTCCTTAAGCCACATTGTAACAAATTTGCAGGTGTACTTGGGGTCACTGTCCATTTGGAAGACTCATTTGCACCCAAGCTTTAACTTCCTGGCTGATGTCTTCAGATGTTGCTTCAATATATCCACATAAATTTCTTTTCTCATGATGCCATCTATTTTGTGAAGTGCACCAGTCCCTTCTGCAGCAAAGCAGCCCCAAAATATTATACTACCAGTAACTTTTCAGCTGATGTCATTATAGGACTCGTTTCACTGTGGATAATGACACTGTCTTACCAGTTTCAGCCAGCATCTTCACAAGGTCCTTTGCTGTTGTCCTGGGGTTGTTTCGCACATTTCATACCAAAACACGTTCCTCTCTGGGACTCAGAATCCGTCTCCTTCACGAGCGGTTTGACGGTTGTATATTCCCATGTTTTTTATACTTGCGTATAATTGCCTGAACAGATGAACGTGGAACCACCAATGAAATCAAATGGAATCAACTAACCTATCAGACGCTTCTTAAGCTCAGAATGGAGTCATATGGAGTTCTCTTTTTGTTTAAAGACACAATAAAATGAGTGAATATATACTTCTGACTTTGATGAAAGTGATAATAAAATACATAAAAATTCTCTCTCTCTTTAATCTGACATTTAACAAATGCAAAAAATATGTTCATATTTATTGATCTAAAACAGAAAAAATTTACTCTGATTTAACATTTGACAGTAAAGAAAAAAAAGTTTTTGTGTTGTTTTCTGGAGTGTATGTAAATATCTGGTTTCAACTGTATACGAATATGGATCCATTTCCAGTCCTTTTGTTTTTGGTCTTCATTTATTTCACTTTCATTAAGGAACGTCAAACTGACATTATCCTCAACCTGCTATATTAAGCAATAATTAAACATACCTTTAAGCATTTTACAGAAGGTAACCAAACCGCTTCAAGTGATTCAGAACGCAGATGCCAGGTTATTGTTCAAAGTTCCTAAGTTCACTCACACCACACCTTCACTAAGGAACCTCCACTGGCTCCCTGTGGCTGCTCGCGTTAAATTCAAATCCTTAACGTTTGCTTTTAAGGCCAAAAACAGACTTGCACCCCCAAACATAACAGCATTGATCAAGGTCACTTCTCGACCTTTCAGGGCTTCAAGCACAGCTCGTCTTGAGCCTCCGCTGCTCAAAAGAATTGGGAAACATGTGTCAAGACTCTTCTCAGTAAAGATGAAGTATAAAATGCCTAAAGGTTTAGCGTGGGGGATACGTTCCAAGAGCACCCGCGTATAGTAAAAAAAAACATGTTGTTGTGTTTTGGTAAATAAATGCCTAAAAGTGCCTATTTTTATAGTGTAAACCCTAAATATGCCCTCACATGTTGTGTTAGTGTAAACCCTAAATATGCCCCCAAATATGCCCTCACAACACTTTACTTTCATTTTAAACTCGGTTTAATGCATTACCCTTAAAGAAAATGTAAAAGGAAAATAAAAAATCAGAATCAGAAAACTTTACTGCTTAAAAAACCTTTGGCATTAGCGGTTAGCATTAGCAGCGTTCAACAAGCCAAAACAAACACTCGTACACAAAAGAATTGCTGAAATAACTCTCTTCCCACATGTTTAGACAGGGCACCGCTTAATAATACTAAATAAACTGACATAACTGTTGAAAATTGGGGGAATACAGTTTAAAACACTAAAATACGAGGACAAGACATGGAGCAGTCATGCTACATGCTGCAGCAGACTTCTTCTTTTTAACTTTTCAGTGTATCACCGTAACCGCTGGACTGGTGGCAGTAATACAGATTCTCAGAAAAATTCTGTCAAAACAGTTAATAGAAATGTCACTGTTTGTAAACATTGTCTAACACATGTCCCATACGCTAATGGAGCCATGAGCAATATGGCTAAGCATCTCAAGCGTATTCAAGCTGATATAGCGGTTCCTGAACAGAGGACAGACGGAAAGGTAACTCACTCTATTAATGTAGATGCTGATCCTTTCATGCGGTGGAGGGCAAATGAGAGCAAGTTCCCCCATATTGCAAAAGTTGCACAACATCATCTCTGTGTACCAGGAACTTCTGTTGCAATTGAGAGAATTTTCTCCACTACAGGACACATTGCCGCTCTTGATGTGCAGTTGATAATGTTGACAGGCTTATCTTCTTACAGAAGAACCTTATAATTGCAGAGGAATTAATACCTCATACCCATAATGGCAATAATTGATAGTGCACTTTACATTGTGAATGTAGCCAATTTCACTTTAACATTTTTTAAAGTGTTTTGTTTACATTTTGTAAGTTTGAATTTTATTTTATGTTTACATATTTTATACATGAATACGATGCGGTTTATTATTTGTTTTGTTCTGTTTAATTATTGTGTTCTATTATTGAGTACAGTGTTGCTGGAATTTGTTCAAAATCAAGATATAATTTTGGGAGAAAAACATTGTTCTCTTTAGGCACAAAACATGTACCGAAACCGAACCGTGGCCCAAATACTGAGGTACGTACCATACCATGGGAAACCTGTACCGTCAAACCCAACAGCACAAAATTCTTTCTCTGTATTTTACCCATTCCCCAAGTGAAGCAGCAGGCAGCCAGGAACACAGCACCCAGGGAGCAGTGTGTGGGGATGGCACCTTGCTCAGAATACCACTAGCAGTCTTGGGAATCGAACCCATGACTTCCTGATCGCAGGGCGAACACCCTAACCACCAGCCTACCAGCTGCCCTGTTTTTAAATATGCATTAATAAATTATTTCAGCTCTCATCTTGAAATCTGCAGCCATCAAGACAAATGTATTCACGAGATCCCACTACTGTGCATGAACTGACAGTTTTTTCTCTTTTAATGACGCATATATAAGCAACTTGAAGACTGAAATAAGAGTTGTCTGAATAAAATAAACGTCATCTCATCACTGACCTTTAACAACAAGACTTTTGCAAGAACACTTTGACCACAGACATTTCTAACATGGTGTACATTTGTTAAATGCATCCAAAACCCAGTATTCAAAATAAGCTCATTTCTATGGCTATCAAAAATTTGACAAAAAATAAATGAGGAGACAGGAAATCTGTGCAGAGTTGTATTCTCTAGATATATTAGAGGCCTGATCATGCAGTAAATGTAGCCCATTCACACACTCAGTCCATAAATTAGCTAAGTGGAGTCATTTGTGACCTTATCGGCCCAAAAAAGGCGTAAACGTCAGACTTCTACTCATATTAAATCATATCTGGCAACACTTACAAGACTATTGCCAATGTATTTTCTGCTCTGGGGCCTTGCATTTGTTAGCAAGTTTATCATTTCATCATGCTTTCTGGTGATAACAAGCTATTTGTATCACTGTTATTGTGTGGCAGATTAATTATAGCAGAACCTGGCCTCTGGATCCAGAATGACATCCTCCAGGATTCTGATTCAAGACTGACATAATCTTCATCAAATTAAAATAGACACATGTAGCTACATGAAGGCTGTGGTACTAGGGACTGTGGGACCCACAGCACAGGTTTAAAATAAAAAAAGCAAAAAATATAAGATTTACATATAATGTCCAAACAGGAATATACTTATAGATACGTGATATATACCCTAATTTGTAGAAATGAAACAGCTTGTGGTGAAAACCTGAAGAATAATATGCGAATTCCAGGTGGAAAAATAACACAACGTCCCAACTACTTTATTTATGCTTACGCTTACACTGCAGATTTACATCAATCCAAGCCGCATGGATATTCAAAGTGCCAAAAAAGTATCAAAATGCAATTTTAAAATGAGATTTTTACTCATGAGATACTTTAGTATTTATGGATCTACTATGATATAAACTGCCAAATAAGCTGACTGTTCATTACAGTAAAAATAACTCCATATGATTTGCTTTTACAGAGTGTTCAATCACTCTTAAGGGAGAAGAAAGGGGCAAAGGAAAAAGCAATTTCACTTTTGCAGCATCAAAAACTCATCTAGATTAAAATAAACAGCTGGTATTGCCATTTTCAGGTGAGGAATAATCTTCCCAAAGCAACGACCTAGATCAGCACTGAAGGTACTGAAGTCAGCATTGAGCCGCAAGCTCTTAATCACTGCCAGTTCAGCTACAAAGCAATTATTTTTCAGTTCCAGCAGAAATACTGGACAAACATTAGCCTGAGTCCTGTCTGGGAGATTCAGATTTTAACTGAAGCATCAATTCTAAACTTGTAAGATCAAATAAAAGCAGCCTGAAGATGAAAAGTTCACACCTCAATTGTCTAATTAGTATTTCTAGTTTGTGAAAATGTAGTGTCTGACTATGAGAAAGAATGGAACTTAATAGTGGCAGAATCTGACAACAGTCTACACCCACAGCACAGGATGCATTAAAACGTTCCTTTGATAAAGGTAGCTGCACAATATAGACAATAGTATTGGGACAGCTGTTTTCAGGGTTTGGGCTAGGGCCCTTACTTCCAGTGAAACCAAGTTTGTGGACCAGTTTTGGAAGGAAACCTATTCTATTCCAGCATGACTGTGTCCCAGTGCACAAAGCAAGCTCCATAAAGACATGAGCCTAGACCTCAACCCCATCCAGCAGACTTCTCGTCCAAACTTCCACAGAAACACTCTACAATCTTACGTAAAGTCTTCCAAGAAGAGTGCACTTCACATTAGTTTATGTGTTTGAATTCAATGTCATTAAAGTCTCTGCTGGTGTAACGGTCATATAGTGTATTTCTAATATAGTCCTATAAGACAAGGTACTGGTGTGAGAAAATGTAGGCTAGAGTGTGACTATCAGAAATCATAACTTGATAGTGCCCATAATATACACCCACAGCACAGGATGCATTAAAGCCTTCCTTTGATAAATACAGGTGGATATATTACGTCTGGTTAGATAGCATGAAATAATGCTCTCATTCCAAAATGGAATACTGACCCAAGAGTGTGACTGGACTTCTACTGTCCACTGAGCATGCTATGTCAGTCCGTCCGTAAATGGGATCAACTGTTGTATGGAAAAGTATTGGGACGCCTGACGATAACACAAACAGGAACTTTATAGACATTGCATTCAAATACAAAATAGTTGATCCCATTTAAAGATGGACTGACAACAGACTATCAGTGTGTTTGTGTGTTAAATTGTGCCACAAGAATCATTCTCTGTTGCATTCTTTCATGCCATCTATCCGAAATATCTACCTGTATTTATCAAAGGAAGACTTTAATGCACCCTGTGCTGTGGGTGTAGGCTATAAGTTATGATTTCCCATAGTCACACACTATTTTTTTTTTCAAACAAGTACTTTGTGTTACAGAGCTACATTACAAATACACTATGTGGAAAAAAGTATTGGAAACTTGCATTCAAATGCATAGGACACAAGAGTTTATCCCATTTACAGATGGACTGACATAGCGTGCACACACAGGGCACTGTGTTTGCTTGTGTGTTCAATTTTGCAAGAAGAATCATTACATGCTCTCATGTCTATGAAAAGATGCAACAGAGAATGACTCTTGTTGCAAAAATGAAACACACACACACTGACCCCAGAGTGTAACTGGGCTTCTATTGTCCACTGAGCACGCAATGCCACTCCATCTGTCAGCACTGGTAAATGGGATCAGCTGTTTTATCTCATGGTTTCATTCATTGTCACGATTTCTGTCTGGGGCATCATAGGAATACCAGTGCACAACGTGTCCAGACAACATTTATCCAACACTGCAGCACATGACAGCCCTCCAGAAAACAACAGCACGTCCAGTTTATCATTTTGCACGCTGGGTTTGGGGAAATGGGAGAGAAAAGAAAGAAAAAAACCCTTATGGAAAACGCCAGCATGGGGAAGATGCGTAGGCTTGCAGAGCTCTCCACAAAACCACCCAGAGCATGCAACACCGGCCCGGACACACAGAAACACTCCTTAGAAAGTGTGCAACGGCACGGGCTGCCTGGTCAACTGAGAGAAAACTGCAAGCGATACCTTTCTCCTCTTTTCCCTCTCACTGTCATCCGATCTTTTCATGTTCCTCAAGTACTGTTTACACTGCCTCGATTTCATTACGCGCCTGCCTGGGAAATGTAGTTTATTTTCTCTTCCTCAAACTTCTTAGACCTCTATTATCAGACCTACAAACGACATTTGTACATGTCGCCGTGGTATATAGTACACATATTTACACCAGTGTTCATTTTTTTACATTTAGGTCCCACCGAGGCTGAAATAACGCTTCATCTGTATTGCCCAAAAACTACATTTCCCATGATGCTCAGTGCCATGCTTGTAATTTGATTCGAGCCGGAAATGTGAGTGTTCTACAGGAGACTCCGGAGCCTGAAACAAAAATAAAAAATATTTAGAAAATAATGTAAGCAACTTAAACTGCTAGGAAACGTGGGAATGGTGTTTTTAAGTGCATGAGGCTCTAAAGTAATTAATGCAGGCATTCAGGTGTGAAAGGAAGTAATTCTGAGTGTGTTTATAGATTGGTTGATTGTTTGTTTGTTTGTTTTTGTTAGTTTTTTATTATGAAATCACTGGTTGTGTATTTGTTGTTTGTTTTCTGGTAGATTAGCTATTTGTGGGCTACTTCTTTGTTGTTTTAGAGATCTGACTCTTTCTGAGATATCTGTCCGTTTGTATATTTGTTTGTTTGCTTTCTGAGGAAATGCACTAGATTTGTTTATAGGCTGTTGTTCATTATCTGTGAAATTAGCTCTTTGTGGGCTGTTGATTTGCTGTTTTAGAGATCTTACTGTCTTTCTGAGCTATAGCAATATGTTTCCTCTCAGAACAACCCTGAATTAGTTTATATGTCTGTTGTTTGTTTGTTTTCTGTGAGTTTAGCTCTTTGTGGACTGTTTATTTGTCGATTTAGAGATTTGGGTCTGTCTTACTGATTTGTTTGTTTTTTTGTTTTTTTTTCTATAAGGGAAATCACTGGATTAATTTATGCACTTTCTGGGCTCCTTATTTGTTGTAGAGATCCGGCTCTGTCTTTCTGAGCTATTTGTCAGTTGTTTGCTTATTTGTTTTCTGAGGGAAAACACTGGATTTGCTTATAGGCTGTCTGTTGTTCATTTTTTATTTGTGAGATTACCTCTTTGTGGGCAGTTTATTTGTTTTAGAGATCTGGCTATGTCTTTCTGAGCTATCTGTCAATTTGTTTGTTTGTGTTTTTTTGTTTTGGGTAAGGAAACACTGGATTAGTTTATAGGTTTTCTGTTTGTAGTTTGTTTTCTGTGTGATTAGCTCTTTGTGGACTGCTTATTAGTTGTTTTAGAGATCTGTCTTTTTCCTTGTGAGCTATCTGTCAGTGTTTGTTTATTTGTTTGTTTCTTTCTATGTTTGTTCTTCTTTGACTCCGACAAGCAGCAGTGTCATAAGTTATCACTGAAAGTTTCAAGGAAAGCTGTTTGACTGCTTGAGTTTTGGTTTTTTTTCTTTACCCCTTTCACTCCAATAGATGAAAAACAGAAGCAACACGTTGCAACTCACATAAAAACACAATCACTTTGAACATATTCCAAAGCTGAATCTTGCCAAGTCTCTTTCAACTCTCTGTCGATCACAGCCCATGCCCAGGTGCTTCACAGCCAAAGGTACCAAAAAAAAATTGTAAAAAGGCCCCAAACCAGTGCTGGGTTCACTTCTCCACGGACAGCATTTGGAGCCACGAAGGGATATGTAGGAACAATTCTATATCAAACACACACTGAAACTCCCACTGCTCTCCTGAGGTCAGCAGATGCCTCATAATCTCTCCAGGAGAAGTGTTGAAAAGCACTTGGACGGTTATCCGTTTCATCAGGACTTAAGGAACACGGTCTGCGAAAGACATAAGCTGCGCCCCCCACCACCCCACATCACCCCGCGTCGGTGCTGAAGGTTTGAAAACACCTGCTACGTATTACCATTACAGGCTTTGATCAGTGTCTTCATTAGACCTCTTTGTAATCTCTTTTCTTTTATGGCAGGGCTGACCAAGGCCAGGCAGGTACGGTGATTTAACACATGTGTTGCCTTCACCTGTCTTGTAAAAAGCTCAAAGCTCTCATGCTTTCAAAGATGTCGGTGTCTCTGGCATCCTGTTGCAATAAACGGGAGGGCTCTTTTGATTCCTATTTATAACCTACATTTCCTCTTTTCCCCTTTAGCTTGAGAAGAAAGGATCTGTTTGAGATATACCTAGGCCAAAGTGGATCCATATGCATAAAAGAGCATAAACATATGGGTATATGGTTCATGTATGTGTGGTGGGGGTACTTGAACAAAAAAAAAAAAAAAACAGAAGGGAAGTTGTTATTCTGTTATACATTTTTTTCCTAAGTGGTAAAGTTCACGTCTGTTAATGTTTCTTGTCTCCCACACGTCTCCCCGATCTGGGATCATGTATGGTTTACGTTCTAAATCATCATGTGTGTATAACAGCTGTCAATCACTCGGGGCCTTGGTGTCCCAGAGAGTGACCGGGACCGGGCGAGCGTGTCAGCAGTCAGCGTCGGATTGGTCTCGTTTTACCGAGTAATACCTGCTCACAGCGCGTCTCACCAGGAAGCCTTTTGTGTGTTCTGTAACCTCAACAATACTCAAATGTGGCACTAGCATGGCTCGGGAAAAAAAAGAAAAGAAGCTGGAAAAAAAAGCCAAGGGTGGAAAGAAAAAAAAAGGGAACAACCTTCTGTAGCCCATCAAATCCTCCACGTCTTTTGTCTGGCCAATTTTCTGTTCCCACTTTGCACCGTGTGGGGGATGTTTTGTGTTATTGTGCATTGCATCAGCGCCGGATGACCCTCGCAGCAAGGTTGTCTTTTACCCATAGATGATATAATGAGTGTATAAAAAAAAAAAAAAAGAAAGAGGCAGGGAACGAAAGCGGCAGGCCGAAATCAAAAGTGAAACGTGCTCGACACGAGAAATAAGGAACGCTGGAGAAAAAAAAAAAATAGGAGGCCATTGTAGAGGTCCATATTAGAACCAGAACCTCACATTGCCTGCCTAATGCATGACTTGAAAAATAGCCTGCTTTTAAAGAGAACCTCTGTTACAAATAATGATAGACTTCCCATGTGGGCATTTACATCAGGCCACCTATGCTTTATGAATGCGCCACGGAATTGTGATGTGGTTTCTTCAAAAGAAGTGGAAATTCTGGTTAAAAAGGGGGAAGAAAAACAGAACATTGTCCAGTAGCGTTAGTGAGACCATGGGCATTGTTATGAGTACCCCACAATAGACTTCCAAACAATGAAGAAGGCTTTTTTATTAATATGGAACGAGCATGTAGAGGGAATGCGGCCGCCCCTGTGCCCTAACCTTCATTGATAAGCCATAGGAAGCTGTTATTTGTCAGTGCTTTAAAGCGGATTGCTGCCCAGTGGTTTCAATTAACATCAAAGCGTCCTTCCCTGGCAGTAATAGTTATATCAAAACCTGAACTCCATTATTTAGGTCTTCCATGCTGAAGTCTTCAGACCGATTATGCACCCATTTCAAAAGAGCTTTTCTTTTCTTGCTGACTTGGTGTATTCTTGCCTGTTGGTTGACTTTTTTTGATTTTCTTTTGTACTTTATGCCAGATTTGTTTTTCATGCTTCTTGTATGCCAAATAGAAGCCGAGCACACGGCCTTTTGAGGACCATGATGTCCAGAAACAATATAAGAAATGACCGAAGGGCATATGCGCGTGTGCATGCCTGCGGCCTTTTTCTCCGTCACACATTAGGACTAACGTTTTGGCAGATAGCTTAAAATCATACTTTTTTGTATAATTATGTTGCTGGAATCCTCTGCGAAAAGCCCAGTTCTGGATATTGTGATGATAAAGCAATTTTTAAAAAAATAATGGTAATTTAAATTAACTTCAAAAGTGAAAGCAAAAAATAAAAATCGTTTTTCTTAAAAGGCGCATTTATGACATTTAATCTTACGTTTTATTTTTTTCCCAGGGGGAAGAGGGGTTCAGGCTGTGTATTTTTGTGCCGAAAATAATTAATTTCCACCTATTTTAACCACTTTTTTAGCCTTTAGCATTAAATTGGCTGTTGCTGTACCTTTGAAACCAGTTCATGGAAATGACCCATGTCCTGATTGGGTGGTCTGTATTGTGGCTCATTCAAAAAACTCTATAACTTTAACAGGGCGGAATGGACTAACATATGTTGTGACATAGATACAGAAAACAGCATGTATATGGAGTTTAGTTTCCATATATGGGCTGTATGGACACCATGGTGTGTGTTTTGATTCAAAATGTGTTTTACAGGTCAGCAAAATTTGGATTTCTGTTATATTACTTGAGATTGTGTTGAGATTTAATACATTTTGAAGTATTTCTGTTGATGCATTCATCATGCAATGTTTACACAACGTAACTGACATTTAAAATAAGGTTCTAATATAACTAATCTTATATATATCATTGTGGTATACTGCAATAAGCTTCTTAACCTGGTCTATCCTGAAGTGTAACTGGACAGTATGATGCACTGCCTGGTTTGGTCAAGTATGGGACATGGAAGTTTTACTTCAACAGAAAGACCTTTAGTCAGTCTGTCTTCTCTGCCCATAACACAATTCTCTGGATTTATTGCATCTCACAATAGTATGTGACAAATGAACCCAAATTAGAGGCTGTAAAGGTTAACAAGCCTACCTTTGAATGTCATGGTGGCCCTTTGGCTTGTGCGGCCTCTAAACTCTCAACACGACCTGCTTGGCCGTGGCACAAAGTGCTGACCGGAGACTATAAAACCTATTCACAAAACACGTTCACCACTTAATGCATGTGGATTAAGCCCCTGTAAACCATTGTACACACACACACACTCATACACACACCCCACCACAGCAAAACGCATGCAGCCTGCTGTAAGATGTGGTGTACCTCCTCGGCTAGGATAGCTTCCAGACGGCATGAGAGGGAAGCGTTCCGCCGGCTCTGTGATTTCAATACCATGATCAGGCAGCAGTTTTATTGGAGCTCCATTAAAACGTGAGGTCTGACATACAAAAGCGCCCCTGTTTTCATCCCCACACAAAATCGGCAGCCTGAAAGAAATTATAAAGCCTCTCTATATAGAGAAACACACATCCCCTTGTGCCTCAGCAAAGAAAAAGGTTAGGTGACCGTAATTGTCTCTCCTAGAATTACAACATTTTACAACAAGCATTGAAGTTGCTAGATTTAAAGTTGTCTTCTTATGCCGTCTGTCTCCATGACTTAAAAGCTCAAGGCGCACTGAATTATCAATCAGTCTTTCTGCTTCTTTCGCTGTCTCTCCTCGTGAGTTTCAGGTGATTCTCTCATCTTGTCTTTTGCTTCGCTTTCTTTTTCTCCTGCTGTTTCGATTGCCCCTGCCAAAAAATGCATTTAGGTATTAAGTGCTTTTTAATTAAATTGAACCCACTGCTGGAGCTGGACATGGCCATCTGAGGAGAAACACAGTCCAAGACCCTAGCAGACCCTCAGCCGGTATGCTTCTACTTGGCAGGCTGTACAAAGTGCCAACAATTTTCATTGTCATCCAGCCGAACTCCAGCTAAACCACTAGGATCAAAGGAACACGGTACACAAAAGTTTTAAGTGCCATAATGTGATCCCTCAGAGTTAAAGGGGTATTAAAGGCAAATCTTTGAAGGCAATTGTTTCACATGAATTTTTATTAGACCTCCCTGCTCTCCAGAGGGCATAAATAATATTCAATCCACTGCACGCCAATATGTGGTACAAATGACAGTAGGTGGTAGGAGTCGCTCTCTCTCCCTCTCTCTCTCTCTCTCTC
>JBBPCW010000039.1:13053260-13072159 GCA_037974425.1 Phenacogrammus interruptus | reverse complement strand
TGTGTGTGTGTGTGTGTGTGTGTGTGTGTGTGTGTGTGTGTGTGTGTGTGTGTGTGTGTGTGTGTGTGTGTGGTCTAAGTCATTCTCCTCAACTGTGCTCATTAAACTACGTGGGACCCTCACACAACTTTTTTGCACCAGATTTTTCTTACTTTTTGCAAAAATCTTTTTTTTGGAGTGTATGAAGATCTTGTAACATACATTATTGGCATCAGTGGTTCTGCAAAGATCTATCTGTAGATAGATAGATAGTGTATGTTAGTAGTGTATGTTACAAGATCTTTATATACTTGACTAATAGAACCGATGCAGTTAGGGCTAATCGTAATAGGCCCAATAGAAGAACATTTTTTAGTGTTTTATAGAAGATTATATATAAAGTAAAGTTTAAACTATACGCCAACTATTCATTTAATCCATTACACATTCGTATCTACACTTACTGGCCATTTTATCAGCTTCACTGACCATATAGGAGCAAAGAGACACATAACCCCAACTTATACGACTCGATTTTGTGAAATCGCGCTACCTAATATCAGAGATGTTCACAAGTCATCTTTACCAAGTCCAAGTCAAGTCTCAAGTCTTTGTGCTCGGGTCCAAGTCAAGTTTTTGAGTGGCAATGTTTACAAATGGCGACGCTAAATGTGGGATTTTTGAGCTGTAAATGAGCTCTGAACGTTTGGAAGATATGCTAATAGGCCACGCCCCACGATTACAATTGGCTGTTACTGAGCAGGGGGCGGGACTGCGTGCTGTGATATGCCCTCACCAACATGGAGGATTTGCCTTAAAGGATCTTAAATCTAAATGTTAAATATGAAAAATATTATCTCGCACTCTAAATGTGAAACTCCACAGTTAGATGGGGCTTGGAGACCCCTTTCCAACGACCCCTCAAAAAACATTTTTAGCTGAAAAACATCAACTCGGAGAAAAGTAATGGGACACCGGGGCGAGGTGAACGGTTTTCGGGTCGGCCGAAAGAGTGCGAGATATAAATAAATAATTCCATGAAATTGACATGGTTTACTAGTTATGACTCACGAGTCACAGCACCCAAATGTCCAAGTCGAGTCTCGAGTCGTTGAGGGCGAGTCTAAAGTCAACTCACAAGTCTTTGTTTGTGCGACTTAGGTGCGACTCGAGTCCGAGTCTCTGATTTGAGTCCCCATCTCTGCCTAATATACACTGTCAATGCAAAAATCTAGCATTTCACTAGCCAATATTTTGTGATGAAAAAATTTTAACTTCACACAGTTTGAACACATTGACACATTATTTGAAAACATGTCTAATTTGAAGTGCGTAAAGTAACGGGTCCGTTTGTTATACATGAACACAGCACACAGCGTGCACAATATGAAATTCTTTCTCTTTATTTAAGCCAATCACCAAGTGAAGCAGGGGGCTGCCACCAAAAAGGGGTGCCATGGGAGCAGTGTGTGTGGACGGTACCTTGCTTAAGGGTACCTCAGCGGTGCCACAAGCAGTCCTGGGATTCAAGCCCACAACCTTCTGATCGCAGGGGCAACTCCCTAACCATCAGGCCACCAGCCGCCCCTCCATAGGGAACACTAGAACCGACCCATTTCAATGGCTTAAGAACAGCTTATTCAAAACTGTTGAAATTTTGTTTACGCTTGGCTACCTTTGTTCATATTTTCTGAAGTTTCTTTTGGCTTACTCAACTTAGTGACTAGCAACAGCCAATCAAAATTCAGCAGCCTGTACATGTCTATGCCAATATTTTGCGATGTAAAGGTTCAAACTTTTAACAAACTTTTACACCCTGCATCACTATGACATTCCATGGATGCTCTCCAGATTTTGTAAAACTGTATCCATGGGGGGACTGCAGCCAACACATTTCAATATCTCAAGTACCATTGGTATGTCTACATTTGTTCACATCTCCTACAGTACCAATGGCCATGCAAAACCCAAAAACCAATACATGCCTGTGTGAATGGCCAGTCTTAATTTTAAACTGTAGGCTCATTCATAATCACATATAAATGCACCAAATACATACAGTATAGACCTGATCAGCCGTAAGGGATTACTACAACAACCTTTTATTGTTTTCCTTTCTTCCTGTGAGACGGTTTGATCAATCGTCAAACTTCATTTTGGCTTTAGGTCTTTGTAGTGACTATATAACGAATTATAAATAAAAGTCTACATTTAACCAAATTCTGACCAACTAAGAACCATTTAAGTGGTTCTTTCAGTTGTCATTATTCTATATATTGCTTTTACTAAAGAACTTTTGAAGAGTGTAGATCTTTAAAGAGTGTAAATCAGCGTACATCTCAGTGGTTTAACTGTTTTTTTTTCATGAATTCCAAGAATCACACCACACATACACACACATGCAACACACACACACGTAGAGGCTCCTATCCGCAAACCATTGCAATGTAGTTCCACCCATGTTGTGTTGAAGCAAAATTAGTTGCATCTGTGGCTTATGTCTCAGGGACAGTAATGCAGGCGAGTGTTTCCCTTCTGCTTTCTGTAATTATGTCATTTGTAGTTGCTGGTAGCTGCAAACAGCATGTCCCCCCCAAACAAGCCATCTTGCTGAGGGGAACCAGTCAGATCTGGCTGATGCTCTATGGGGACCTGATAGAAATGGACACATCCAGCAAGATGTGGTTATCTGACAGCGGGCTACTTTCCCCTCTCTTTCTTTCTCATGAGCAAGAGATGGTGACTTTGTTCGGTGACAAGCTAAATGTTCTTTTATTGGTTCACCACAACGTCTCGTTTGCAGGAGGAAAGTTTTGTAATGCCAGGCCTCATCTGCTTCCTAGGCCAGCGTATCATTACCACAGGACGAGCAGTCGTGTGTGGCCGAGGGCTGCTTTTCGAAACCCATAGCTAGCTCTGAGTAAGGCTCTGTCTTTAACAGATCATTCCTACGATAGTTAGAAGGGTTATTTTGGGCCCTGAAGGATGACTGTGCCTGTGTTTGAATTATAGGCCATGAGCATCTTTTACAGTAAAGCAGCAGCATCTGGGGCGCAGATATGAGGACACATACATCCGTTATCATTCTTCTTCAAACACACACACACACACACACACACACACACACACACACACACACACACACGAGGAGACATACAGTGTTTGGCTGTCAGGCTGTTTGGCTCCGAAGCGCTGGCGACAGGACCGTATGCTCTGATTTATGTAATGTCATGTGTTATGGACCTGAGCATTTGCGATGGCGAGCCACAGAGAGAAAAGCATGCAATCACATCTGAACCCGAACCCCTTAATCAAATACTTTTACAACATGACCTCTCTTTCTGGTATCTCTCCCAGTCTCTCGCACTCAGATCTGTTCATCCTCCTCCCGAACGTACTTGCTTCCGCAAATTTCTGTGTGGTTTGGTTCAAGATCAGCTCGGTTCAAGGAATAAGAGCATGAACGATGAGACTCCTCTGAGGAAAAACTAGACTGAGACATTTTTTAGCAGTTTAAAGTACAAAGTTACACATTAATTTGGGATTAATTACGATTCCGTAAGCAAAATCAGCTCAGAATTGTTTTAGTTGCTTTGGCACTAGGCCTGTCGCATAAATTACATAATCGCGGTTATTCAAGCTGAATTCTGATTTCCACAGTCCCACAGCTGTCATATTCAAATGTTTATATCGCAACAAACAGAGCATGAAGTAGGGCTGCTTTCATCAACTGAGCTGAGGCAAAACATGCATTAATTGAGAAATCATGGCTACTAAATATGTACTCCTAGGAGTCAAGATTGTTAATAAGTCAATTTGGCCACTTTAGGTTTGTACTTTAATATATATATAAATTCTCATTTCTATTGGTTTGATTGTTCAATACAATATAAAAAGCTGTTGGTATTTTAAAACTATGTAAAGAAGACTCAAAAGTAAAAAGTGTTACAGGAAAAGCAACCCGATATCAAATTATCCCACTGATGCAATGAATAGGGTCATCTCAGTAATGACACATGCAAACTACATGACCACAAGTACAAACTGTGTTCAGATGCACTGCTCCTTTATTTTTAAACGAATTGATTCAGTGGTAGCTATGTAATTCCAGTCATTTTAGGACTTGGATTTGCAGTACCAATACCAGTGACTGACACGCAATTAGCCATTGTGCATGTAAACCAGGCGGCAAATGGGCTGGGAGTCAAATCCCTCCACCATGACTAGAGCAACCACCAAACAGGCTAAACTGAAGCTCACTCACTCGCTTCGGTCTCCAGGTGTGTATTTCGGCCGGCGCTCCAGTTTCTGACTGGGCCGTAATGAAGACGGCTGCCATTAATATTCACTTTGAGGCAGACGGGGCCGCCAGGTACCGATCCGCCATTTGTTCCTGCACGTCTGAGACACTGCCACATCAATAAGCTACACTCCGGCCCTAACAAGAACAACTGTAGCCCTTTCATCTCCTCTCCTCATGTTGCCATTGTGCTCTGAATAATGAAACGCAATTAGCTAGGTATACAAAGCCCCGCGGCCGCGCAGGGTTTTGTTTTCATTTCCGTCTACAACAACAGAGAAGACGAACGTTGGGATGTGTGAGCAGGGAGGGGATCCTTTGGGCCGTGATCAGGACAAACTCTGCCAGTTTGTTCTTTTATAATTATTATTATTGTTATTATTTTCTTTCCACCATTTCTGCCAGAGATTACTTGAACTGAAAAGTGCGGAGGACGGAAGAGCAGAGCAGGAGGGTGGGTCATGCGAGGGGGATCGCAGCAGACCGAGCAGAAGGAAATAAGAGAGGGCAGCTCAGATTGTAGCTGGTGATTAATTATTCAGCGGCCAGCTTCTCTATCCAATGACCCCGCTAACAGAGCACAAATTATTTAGCGAGCTGCCAGAACAAATGCTAGCGACACACGCGTGAGGCCAGAGTCTTCCCCGAGAGGGACCGTGGGCATGCAAGGCCACCAGGGGTGGAACGCGACAGAAAAGAGACAGACAGACAGACTAATACATATTCATCACCAGTATCACCTCACCAGCGTACCGGTTTCCAATTGCAGCTAATGCGCCGCTCGTGCCAAGTTACTGGGTTAAAGCAAGGGCTTTATGAGTGCATTGGATAACTGACGTGTCCAAGCTCTGAGCTCTTTCAAAGCAACTGTTTCGAGCTTGGGCAGGACGCAGCCAACAAATCCCATTCAAGCTAATCTGAAACTGGAGCACTCGACTGAATTTGATCTAATTACTGTGCATATATTTAGAATACACTGTTCATTTCATTTCATCATTATTTTTAATGTGTGGAAATGGTGACACTCTTAAAACAGATCAAGGGTCCTGCACTTTAACAGCAAATAGCCAAAACTGACTAAATCCAGGTTTAGATCATCCTGGATTAGATACTTTAGACCTCTTTTATTCCAGGTTTAGATGCTCATTGTGACATTTATGACAAATAGCAAGGTGTGTGAAACATGAGGAGGAGTGAAGTAGATTTGTTATAAATGACAAAGAAATCTGACTATGTGAATATATAGTAATGCATTTATAACAGTTAAAAGCAACATTATTGCCACCGCCACCATATTAGAGTTTATTGGAGTAATAAGTGCCGTATTTATGTGATCTCTATATATCATGATGTGTTTCCTCCTCTGGACAATGATCTTGTGATTGATGCTGCAGACACAAAAACGTAGTGGGTCCATCTCAGCCTGTCAGGGACCGACCAAACAAGCACGGGGAGACGCAGAAAAGTAGGTTGGCCGTCACACAGTCAAAGGATGTCCCTGATTGGTCAGGAGTTCAGTCCAGATTGGCCTCAGAGCTATTTAAGCTAGACATTGCCATTGTGATGTAGCCTGGTAAAAACTGACCCACCATGGTACACCCAGCATTAGCTGAACCTAAGCAAGAAATCCTGTTGCGTGAGAGATGGCCCCAAGTATACTTTTAAATCATATATTAAATCTGACGATGATTATTTCATTGCTTTTTTCAACCTTCCAAATTTCAATTCACTACAATATGCTAGGCAGCTGGTGTCCTGGTGCCCCTGCAATCAGAAGGTCTTGGGTTTGAATCCCAAGACTGCTAGTGGCACTACCGAGGTACCTTTGAGCAAGGTACCATCCCTACACAGAAACAGTTGTGGACTTCTTATGCACTAATGTACGTCGCTCTGGATAAGAGCGTCAGCTAAATGCCGTAAATGTAAATGTACACACTGCTCCCTTGTTGGTGGCAGCCCCCTGCTTCACTTGGTGAATGGGTTAAAGGCAAAGAAAGAATTTCACTTTGTTTACACTGTGTGCTGTGTTGAGTATAAGGGGCCACCTTACTTTTTTTAATGAATTTAATATCATATGGTGAATATAAATTCCTACATAAAAATATTCAGTTGAAAGGGGGCCAACTTTTTTGTAAAATGCGTCCAACCTCAATTGCTACAGAATGCAGTTAGGAGTGTAATCTAGGCAATTCCTCAGAAGCAGTTAAATTACACACAAATCTCTACAGAGTGCTCTGTTATAAACTCACTAGAAGTTCATTAAATACTCGTGAGGTTTTACTGTGCATCCCTTTTACTGTTTCTCAGAGTGGTATCGAGAGATCCTTACAGCAGGAAGAATTACGAACCATTTGCTTCAGCTTCTGTCCGAGAGCGCTTAGGGTTGATTCGGGACATTGGTGCTCAGGTATCACCTCCACCTGTCACTCGCTACCTGTAACCTGCAAGGAGAGACACACCTGAAGTCACTGAGCTTTAAAACTGCATGTGTTTGGTGCTACACTCTTGCGTAACAATTACTTTCCTCAAATGATGTCGCTTGGTGTGGATCAGATGGGGATTAATTAGACTCAATTACCCAGAAACCTGAGCTGTGGATTCCCTCTCCTGCTCCACCAGACTGCTCAGCTCGCATTCTCGCTAAAGTGTGTTTATCTCTCACTCTCTCACTGGTTCTCAACCATGAGCTCTTCCAGGGTTTTAGTTCACAATTAAAGATTAGTTTAGTCAGAGAGCTAATGTTACTACAAAAGGAATAAATGTGTATCATTGTGCTAATTGATGCCTTTGCTAGACAAGAGAGTGTGTTAGACGGAACGCCCTGTTACTGCATGAAAAAACGTGGAATAAACACACCTGATGGAAGTGTGGATGTCAGCAGTGTGTTCTTAAATGACTAAGGAGGAAAAAAGGCTTCGAGTCACACTAACAACATTAAAGGACACATATCGTGAAAAAAATGTCTTAAAATGTCTTAACATTTTCCAACTTACAGAACATATTATTCATTCCCTACTGAACGGATGAGGAAAGCTGCAAAAATAGCTTATTTGAATGATAAAATCTGCAAAAAAACACTTCTTTTTGTTTTTGTGATGTCATAAAAACAAATGTACATACTGCATAGAAATCCAGTTGTTTTAACTGCAATGACTCACACTGATGCCATAAGGAGCTCAGATTGTATTAATGGCTTGTGTAGTGAAATGTGTATATTGATATTTTGAATTAATATTACACCATAATCACCATAAGAGCCCGTTAAAATTGGGTTTAAAATATCAGAGTAGCCTGTATTGTATCTCCCGTCAGTTTGGGCCTCGGGTTTGCGCAGTAACATTTTTACAGAGTGTTGGAACTCCGGAGCACGGCCAAAGAAAAAGAGATACACGAGGGAAGAAAGGAAGAGAAACTCGCCAAGGAGGGAGCGGCCGAGAGTAGGAGAGGTGTTGGAGGGTAGTGGTGTTAGCCCTTGATCTTGTTAGCAGTGATTGCCTCACTAAGACCTCACACTGGGCCCGGGCTGTAATTGCCTCTGGCAGGCGTGGGGCTGGAATGGTGGCGATCGGGGAGAAGAGTGCCATGCCTTTGTTTGTGGCAGCCACCACATGCCGTTCTGTGTGGCACAGGCTTTGGGGAGATGATGGTTATAGCCCTGGTGCTGCCTTTTAAAATCGCTTTAATGGGGGAATGCATTTCACAGGCAGAAGCAGAGAGGCTTGGGAAACTCACATCACAGAACAGGGCTTCACAAGTTCAGCCCAAGAGGACAGCAGCAGGCCAACCGTGGAGAAAGCCTGCCACCTGCTGGCCTCAAGCGAACAAACTGCAGGTTTTTCTGATTCGAAAACTGTACATTTGATCCATTGCATGAACTGGATGTATTTTTTTTTGCTCATTTACACAAATGTGTTTATTTCAAAAGAAAGCACTTGAAAAAGTATCCCTTCTGTCCCTTCTTGTTTTATGTCACTTACTCTTTTCTTTCAGACAAGGTCATTAAACAATTATCTAAAAAATCTATCTAGAAACATACGTATTTACAGCTATTATACACATTATTGCCAATATTCCGTTACTTATTAGACTGTGATAGTCTCTTTAAAGGAGAATTACAAACACTTTTCAACTTTTCTTAGTAACTAAATCAGTTAAATGTGAATTCTCGAGTCATTTACAGTGGTTCGATGTGAAATGTGCTATTCTACAGAAACCGACCAAGTCAGAAAGATTTACAATGATTGGGATTGGAACCAGACGGCTCTGATGTATCTGATGCCTATTAAAGTTTACCTCACAGACAGTTATTAAATGCAAGCACATTGTGAAGCTTTAGTGGAGGCTTTGTTACACAATAGATTGTATAAATAAATACATTTCATAGAGTTATAAGATTTGTAAAACATATGAGAATTTTTTTACGATACATATTTTAAGATGTATAGAGGGACTAGAGATACATTCAGGGAGTTAAAATAGTACCTAATACTCAAAGAAAATGATTTATTTTTATATTTACCACTATTTCATCTATACATATAAAAAAAACCCAGAATGTCAGTCGTGGCTGGATATAGTAAATAAAAGAACTATATTTGTACTGTAGACTTCCTTTAATCCATTGCAATCCAATCCACCGCAACCTCCTTACCATTGTAAAGAAATCTGAGTCGGGAGGTTGCTCTACAATGAACCATTTAACATCAAGCCACTCTGAAGGACTGTATTTACATCTCAGCCACTGAATTATGCAGACATCTTAAATAATCAGTGGAATTTCCCTTTAATGCCATGGGAATGACATGCCTCAGTTACTGAACAGCAGAAGGCTGTGTGTGCTAAGAGAACTATTCCTGCATTTCCCTGATACACAGACTCAGGTTTCCAGATCTGTGTGTCTTGTAAACCCAGATGTAAAGTGATAAGGGCCACGGGCATTAACTCGCCCACCTCATGAATGAAGCGAGCAGCTGGATTGTAACAGAGCAGAGTTTGCAGTCTCTAATGTGTTTGCCCAAATGATCCTTAAGAGTAGCTCTAAGTAGATGAGTTCCCCATGCCCCGCCTGCGCTAAGTGTCTTCTTTAATTTAATTCAATAATCCTGATAAATGAAATAAATCCCTTTTGGGACACCCGTCTCTTGGCTAGCGCGATAATGTGAAATGAGGTTCTGAGACGAAAAAATTAGGACATTATGGTTGATTGAGCTTTCACAAAAAGGAGAAATATTAATACGGAGATATGCTTTATGTTTATAATTTTGGTTTTAATGAATGGGCGCATCCATGCGCGGCACAATCAGTCCAAACGGATGGGAGTGATTGACGAAGGCTTAGTGTGGGAACAAATTAGCATTTCTTCCAGCCCCGATGCAAATTGTTCTACTTCGGCTTTTCATTTTCATTTCGTGTCCTGACTCGTGCACTTCTCCTCTGTGTCGTGCCTCCATAAGCCGAAGAGTTGGAATTGGGATCTAATATTACTTTGGAGAGAATGGGCGTCAAATATTATAGCATTATTTACAAAAGTGTTGGGGGCCACAGTCTTAGAGTGTGAGGCGATTTTATCTTGTTTTCACTTCATATCTGAGATCATTCACACTTGAAAATAGGCCTTAGGCTATGATCCAGCTACATTTGACAGTTCTGTTCTTTTCTAACACTAATCCTGAATTACTCTCCTCAGCAAGGTCCCTTTTACACTTAATCACTTAGAGTTTTATGGAATTTTATGTTTTCTTAGGACTTTACCAAAGATCTGTTCTATGTTTACCTCCATGTGCAGTTTTTGGAGGCTTTGGAAGACTTTCAGGACCAAAATGGAAAAAAAAAAATTATATTATACAATACACATGACTTATCTACAATACATTTAAATACTGCCTTAATGAGTCCGATTTAGCAGATTTTGTAAAAGTGAAGAGATTTCTATTTCACACAACACACTCACATATAGGTGTTACATAAGAGGAGCCTCAAGCACCTCAAGCAATATTAACTTAGCAAGGGAACCCAAACTTGGTACTGGAGGACCGAGGGGCATAAAAGATTAAACAATATACAAATAAAGAAAACAGGTGGAATTCTAACCTTGTGTGCCTTATATTTGTTCTATATTCTGTATATTCTATATTCAAGTTCAGTGTGTTTAGTTATACTTGTGGGTTGTTAGGCTTTTATTATTGTATTTAACTCATTTTTGTAATGAATCTGTTGTTAGGTACTACACACACACACACACATACAAATGTGTGTGTATGTGTGTGCGTATTACCTAATTGTGAAGGGATGTGGGGTTAAGACCACTTTCTGACATACTAAACGAACCAACTCCGGCCTGTCCTGACTCTAAACGGCCAAGGCATTGCTCACTGGATTGCTGTGTGTGGAGTACAATGCAATGCAGCGCTTTCTAAACTCACAAATCATGTTTATCAATTGAACAGTGAACCCCATACCCTTCTTGTTGGAGTGACGAGATATTGAAAATTAACGCTGCTGTAAGGAGAAGGGGCTGAGCTGTTCTCTCTCTCTCTCTCCCTCTCTCTCCGTCTCTCTGGCAGTGGCCATGATGACGGCAGCCACTCTGTGCTAAGTAATATTGAATGAGTTGTCCTTGAACATCTGTTGTTCTGCCAACCCTCAAAGGTAATCACAGTAATGGACTTCTAACTTATCTACATACACACATAAATAAATATGTTTCCAAAGAGACTTGCTCATTGACTGCCTTGCTAATCAATTGTGCGGCTGCATCTGTTGATTGAGGCTTGGGAAATGCAGCGTAAGATATACGTGTAGATCAATGCCTGATGGCTGGGCCGCTCAAGCGCCGAGCGACACATGGCTCCAGCAGCACTGGCACTTTAGGTAGCTGAAAAAACGGGCCTGGTGTATACACTCCAGCCCGGAATAATCTCTCGTTTATGTTCATTATCACATACTGTTAAAGGCCACATACTCCTTTTTTTTTCTTGGAGTTTCACTTATACAAATTGTGCCGTTTTGAGCCAAAAACATGCACAATTTCTTTTTATTATGAAGAATAAACCTTTATGACTGGTACTGTATATGTGAATGACCTCTGGGGGGTATTCCAGAAAGCAGGTTATGCTACATAACTGGGTAAGTTCAAGGGTAAGTTAGTGCAGAACTTACCAGGTTATGTAGCATAACCTGCTTTCTGGAATACCCCCCTGTTCTGATTGCCCACCCTATATTGCGCTTCATTTAAAGAGAGGTCCTGGCTAAAACATCACTAATAACATCACTGTGAATGGGTGGGGCTAAACTGCTATAGGCTAAATAGATCAATGTAAATGTGCATATCACAATCACAATCACAATCATTTATCCAAATAAGGAGGACATCACATAATATCCCATGAATGTCACCTGTGGAATGCTATGGAATTGCAATCTTTAAGCACTTTTAAAAGCAATCTTAGCCTAGTGGTTAGGGTGTTCATACTGCGATCAGGAGGTAGTGGGTTCAATTCCCAAGACTGCTAACCTTGGTGAATTGGTTAAATACAGGGGCTAAGAAATTTGTGCTGTTCACATTGTGTGCTGTGGTTTGTTTACAGAATCGTCACTTTCAACAACACTGTTGTGGACATATTTCTGTTGTTTTTCTAAAACCCTTTGTGTTACACTGACTTTAAATGGAAAGTGTTATATAAGTAATAATGGAATTGATTTGATTTGATTTGGTAGCATCTCCCACGAAGAACCATAAGGCAACTAGTACAGGACCTAAAAGAACTCTTCTGAAGCCTCTCGACCATGTTGTTATGTGCTGTGGGGTTGGATTGTGGTATGTAAATGGAAGGCCCTTTTGTGACTTGTGCCATGCAGAACAGCATGACAATGAACTGGAGACGTGGTTCACCTAGATTACATATGGTGCATTTGTCCCTTTCTGTTTATTGGAATGTTTATGAGAAAGTCTTGATTCTTAGTGATCCACCTAAGATGAACCTCTCTCTCTCTCTTTCTCTCTCTCTCCCATTCTCTCTCTCTCTCTTCCTGTCTCTGTCTTTCTGAGCCACATAAGAAAGCATCTATTTGCAGGACTGACAGCTGAACCTTGGCTTTTTTGAGATAGCCTCTGCCGCTGCGCAATATTCATAAATTTAATTTCCAATCCGCTCTTCCTTTTATTAGTTTGGGTGTTATTAAATGAGATTGCTTCATCTTAATATATATCCAGAGCCAGGAAGGCGCCTGTGAGCTGGTATTCAAATCCAATAACATGGCCTGTACTTAGAGCACGGCACTAATAAAGGGTGTCGTGTGCCATGCATATGGAGACACACCGCACACAGCACTCAGAGAAGGCAATAATGCACCCACTGGCCTTCAGAGGCCCAGGGCTGCCTCCGTCTCCGCCTGACCACAAAAATAGAAGTGCTTGGTGTCCAGGCTACACTAGGTTGGGAGAAATCAGTGCTGTTCTGTTTGGGCAGGACCTGCTCAAAGATTAAATGCTAAGTTAACACAAACATAAAAATAGTTGGGATGATATGGACAATGCAAAATTAAAAATGTGAAAATGCTGATTTGTTATGTTTTGTCTGGTCAACATCGTTTCGTTTCAGTATTACATCCATTCCTGCATTTCAGGTCTGCAACGCATCTAAAAAAAAGTTGGAATAGGGGGGTGGTGCTAATTGTAAAAGCAATATCCACAAAAGGTTGAGTCTTAGAGGAGCAAAGATCTCCAGTTTGTCCACAAATGCATTAAGAAATTACCCTTTTCAGTGCATAATATTGTTAAACAATTCAAGAAACCTGAAAATCTCCGGTCCTTCAGACAGCAGCTTTAGGGGCCACTGGTGACCTAGTGGTCAGGGAGTTGCTCCAGTGATCAGAAAGTTGTGGGTTGAATTATAGGACCACTGAGGAACGCTTGAGCAAGGTACACTGCTCCCTGGGCACCATGTTCCTGGCTGCCTGCTGTGTCACTTAGTGAATGGGTTGAATACAGAGAAAGAATTTCACGCTGTAGTGTGTTAACGTATGACAAATGGTCACGTCAGACAGCACTGGATCAAGAACCATCTTTTATCAATAACTTGTAGAACCACACAGTAAGGGAATTACTTTGTCAGCCACTACAGTACAGAGTTACATTTACAAAATGTCACTTAAAACAAAAAAGAAACCATATCCAGAAGTGGTGTCCTTCTGGAGATACCTGGGATGTACCATCACAACAGAGGAAACGTGTGCTGTGGTCAGATAAATCACTATACCAGATCTTTTTAGGAAGAAATGAATGCCACAAGCTCAAGGCAAAAGATGAAAGCACCATTCAGACCAGACCATGTCCAAAAAACCAGGGTCTGTCGAGGTATGTGTTTGTGTTGGTGCCCTTGGCTAAGGTAATTTAAGTTTCTATGATGGCAACATTAATGCAGAAATGAGGTTTTAGAGCAACATATGCTGCCTTCCAGATGATCTTTACCAAGGACATCCATTCATTTCTTAACAAGACAATGCAAAACAACTTTCTGCACACATTACTAAGTGGTGGCTGTGGAAGAAAAGGGCCCAAGTACTAGACTGGCCTGCCTGTAGTCCTGACCTGCCCCCAATAGAGAATGTGTGGATATTACACCATTTTGTCAAGACAAAGTAACACCTGAAATGCTTCATTGCTTGATATTGCATGGCATTGCAAAGTGGTAATGCTTCACTATTCCAACTTTTTTTGAAATGTGTTACAGGCCTCAGTTTCAAGGTATTAAAAAGATTTGCTTCAATCCAGCTGCTGCACTGTGTTTCTAATATTTTGATAATGCTAGAAGAAGCAAACAAATGCATGCCCATTTGTGTTAATAGAGGTTTCAAAAGAGCTGGAGAGACCCGTGACCTGCTTTTTTTACTGGCCTACATCAACCTTTTATGACAACTGACATAACACTACATAAGCATTTATAAAGACTTACTCCAACAAGCGGCAGTTGTTATAAAGGGTATTAAATTCCTCAGTGTTGATGTAATCTCTCAGAAAATGACAAATGAAGCTTGTAGGATTTAAAAAAAAAAAATCAGGTAGGTTTAAGTCAGTTGTTGTGTAAAGTCTACGTTGATTTCATGTGCACTTATGAATACTGACTTTGAGGTGTACGGTGTATGGTGTGTACATCCTGCATTTCATTCACTTGTTGGATGAATTTCTACAGAAATAATCACCTTAACAGTCTAAAATAATCAGGCATGTTAAATATAACACCAGCCCACTAATACAGCATAAAGCTGGGTGTTTTAAAAGTGCAACAACACATACTTACAAAAGTTCAGTCTGTTCTATAAAATGTGTGCCAACTGTGATCTCTGTAACCTGTAAGAATTAGACTGGGGCATTGTTTTTGTTTTTAAATGATTTCTTCATAGATTCCTCCATAGAGGGGTTGGGGCTGTTTCACACACTCCAGGCTATTGAAACATACAGATATGAGGTGGGATTGGTTGAAGGAAACAAAGTGCACTCTCTTAGCCACCCATTTCTCTCTCTCTCTCTCTCTCTCGCTCTCTCTCTCCCTCACTCTCGATCTCCCTTTCTGGTGTGCCTCTGGCATGCCAGGAAAGGTTGCAGCTTAGGAAAGCTTAGCTGGTTGCGGAAATGACCTTTTACTTTTAATATGGATATTTCTCTTTCATCATTATTTTTATTATTATTATCGTAAAGTGAAATCTATGCACACGATCGGGCACAATGGATATCCCTTCTTTTTCATTAGTGCTGTAAAATACCACTCACTTGGTGGAAAGGGGTTTCGAGCCTAGCCAGATTACCCTGACCTACCGGTCCCCTAACCAGGGCTCAGCAATGAGAATTAATATGCGTACAGTCCTAAAGTCTCTCTCTCATTCTCTCTCTCTGTCTCTCTCTCTCTGTCTCAGGCTCTTGGCAGAGGTTCAACGGGCAACTTTATCAGGGGGAACATTATTGAGAGCTTTGCCGGAAGCTTCTTCATCACGCTCACATCGGAGCCGGCCCAACACTTGTCACTGTCAATCACTAGGTGGTAATACACTGAAGATTCCCTCATTTGGTTTAATAAAATCTCCAGGCTTATTTGAACTGCAGTCATTACAGCAAATAATTGCTGCATTGAGGTGTTAGCCGGGCCGTAGCCTAAGGGATAAGACATGCCTATTGCTCTGTAAGGAACTTGGTGGTGCTCTCTCTCTCTCTCACTCTCTCTCTCTTCTTTCCACTCACTCCCTAGTCACGCATATTCCAACAATGAATATTGCATTTGAATCCAGCTTTGCCTTTTCTTATTCAAACTAACATTGTTATTACTTATTATCTGGACGTGGAGTCATTCGTTCTGCCTCCTTTATGGCTTCTGCTGTCACGGCAAATTTCACCAGGGGCTGCCAATCGCAATTTTTAACTGTCAGCGATACCAAATTGCAGATCAGGATGAGGCGAGCGGAGCTTCAGACGGAATGAGGGTGAGGGAGGGAATGAGAACAGGACATTTTTCATCCACTCTCCAGCCACCGCGGACTAGAGATTAGCTCTTATTGGAAGGAAGGAGCAGATCGGGACCGGTGGCCATTTGCTTAATCTGGGAAATTCACATTCGTCAAATAACCCTTTTGGATTTAAACCATATCCCCTTATGTGCGATCTCTATAGGATAAGGGAGGAGACTGCTGTAACTGCAGCGGGTACAATGTGTTCTACAAACTCTGCCAGTTGGGCAAACCTCAAAAAAAGCCGCAGGCCGCATTCGCATCTTAAGTTAACCCGTGGCGAAATAAGACCGTGCCACAACATTGTAGTGTAGTCAAGGAAAAGCAGCCACTATCTTGTTACGCCGCAGAATCCCAATCAGTTAGGTTTGACCTAACATGCCAAGCGCCGAGCCCAACAGATGAGCTCTCTCCTCCACTCTCACACATTACAACTCCCCCAGAGATCAGCCTATTGTTGTGGCGTCTGCACAAGCAAATTGTGTATGAATATTAAACACTTTCATCAGAGTGGGGGGATATTAAAAGTTCAATGTCTCCTTGTCTTTTCCTCAGTATCAGGTCATCATTAAAAAGATTAGCTCCAATCCAGCCGCCGTATTGTTTTTGTGGCCTGAGTTAATGCGCTCGCCAGACAAAGCGACCAGCCGCTCCTGCAGCGTCGACAGACCTCACACACGTCCAGGAGCGAGGCAGGACAGAGGGGGTCACCGTATCGAGGCACGACGGCGAGTCGTCACCTCTCTCGTGTCGGACATTTCGGAAATGCCAGCGGAAGCCAAACAAAACGCGCGCCCATTTGCGTTAATGGGGTTTTTGATTTCGAAAGCGCGGGGAGAGACCCGTGACCTTGCCTTGTTTACTGACCGCATGGAAAAACCACAGGCCAATTACCTTTATTAACGGAGTGTAGTGGAAACAAAATGGAATCAGACAATTAAGCAATAATGAAGTCAATAATTAGTTCCTCCTTTCAAATTTGGACAATGTCATTTTCCTCAATTAAGTAAATCGGTGAAGCAGTAAATTAGTTCTATTTTTTCCACCCCTCTATAATGATCATCAATAAAAAGGGTCAAGAAATCAATCAATCAAACCTCAGGCGCCCAGGGCTTCAAATGCATCGCATGAATAAATAAATAAATAGATAAATAACTCAATAAAATTGCCTCATGCGTGCAAGGGATTCCATGCCAACCTGTTTCTAAAAATCATTCTTCAAACCAAGCAAAGTTATTGGTTCAAACTGCCAAGGCAAACTAAAGATCAGACTGAAGACCACCACATTCCCATCTCCTCTCCTTTTACCCTTTTCCGCTTGGATATAAAGTTGGTCCATTATCTCTATATGATTAATAACACTAGAATCATGCAGATGGCTCAAAATAACTTCATGCCGATGAATAAATAAGAGATTAGTTTAATTTAGGCATTGAAATCACTGGATTATGTATAGATGGGTTGTTTGTTCTGATATTCTGCATTCTACTGTAAAGTGCGATAACTAATAGTCAAAGTGAACTCTGTCGTCGCGACCATATACAAGTATCAGAGAGACAAAATAGTCTAGCTCAGGTTGCAAGGTGTACACATAGTGCAACAGACATAAGGCACTGTGTGACATACAAAAAGTGCAAATAAAAAAGTATAAATAACTTCTAATAGCAGTGGAATGAATAACATGACTGTCTTACTGCAGTTAAAAGAGAATCATTTAAGTTTGCTAACAATTTAAGTTCAACAATAATGTCCCATTCATGAAACCCAGAATATTTTAACATTCTTTTAACATACACTGACAACACCAAGTTCAGATTCAGGTGTTTCATAATCCCAAGTTTGACTCGGGCTGCTTATGAATTAAAGAAAAGTCTGGTCAAGCTTGGAGATCCCACTCTTTATATATTTTAGTATTTTACCTGCTCCATCAACCCTGATAGAAGAGAACAAATCATTGTCTATTCCTTATCGAGCTTTTCGGAGAGTTGGAAGAGGGTCCACAGCCGAAGAAGGGAGAACCAGTGGTTTGTATTTGATAAGCCTTAGTGTATGTCTCCCCCTGCTGTTTTAGAGAAAACACAACACATTGCTTTGAAAATTCTCTCTAAAAAAATACTAAATATTTAATTAATAAAGGAAGGACAGAAGGAAGGTTTGGGTTCTCTGACCTTGAGATCAGTTGTTCATCTTGGTTGTTGGTTCCTCTCAAGGTTTATTCCACAGTCTCTTAGGGACCCTCTAAAGCTCTATACATAGAACTCAGGACCAAACTGAACTGCAGTGAAATTAGAAAGACATAGTTAACACCACCTGTGTGTGATTTAACAGCTACAACGGACATTCATTCATAACATTAGAAAATATTGACTAAAGTAGAGCCTGTGTAGGCCATCCTTTAGTCTTTAAGTTTGGTTCAGCCAAGTTTGTGGTGTCCTATAAGTGGAGGAAATATCAGGTGCCTTGACAGAGCCATTGATTAGCTAACTACAGATGAAGTCCCAATTATAAGTAAATGCTTTTGTACAGGACACAATTACTCCTCACTTTCTATCTCTGTTGAAGGAGAGAACTGTTGAAAATGAAGTGCTAATACCCCAGTGCTGTGGACAGTTTTCCAGGGTTTGGTCTAGGTCCCTTACTTCCACTGAAGGGCTTAATATTAATTTTTCAGCAGACCATTTTGGACAACTTTGCTTCCAACTTTTGAAGAATCAATTCTATCCCAGCATGACTTTGCCCTAGTGCACAAGGCAAGCTCCATAAGTGAAAGTGAGCATTCTCAGGGTACCTCGGGGTACTCTGCAGTCTTGGGAATCAAACCCATGATTCCCTGATAGCAGGACGAACGCGCGAACCACTAGGCTACAAACTGCCCCATAAAGACATAGCTGAATTAGTTCGGTGAGGAAGATTTTGACTGGCCTTAACAGAGCCCTGAGCTCAACCCCTGAGCTCAATGGGGACCAATTCCCACAGAAACTCTTCCAAAAAGAGTGGAAGCTGTTGTAGCTACAAAAGGGACCATTTATTACAAAACAAGAGTTATAATTTACACACACACACACACACACACACACACACACACACACACACACACACACACACACACACATATATATATATA
>JBBPCW010000039.1:13043115-13053160 GCA_037974425.1 Phenacogrammus interruptus | reverse complement strand
GTAAGCTAATGTGTCTTGAGAACAAGATTATTAAAAATTATTCAAATCTATGTATTTGAATACAATGAAGGTGCAATGGGCGTCCTAATTCTTTTGTCCATAGTGTATGCAAATAAACTTTATTTATATTTTACTTAGAGCAGATAGAAAGGACAAGAGGACTGTAAATCGCAAAAAACAATCAAAACTCTCCTCGGAGCGATTGACAGGGAAACCAGCCAATAGTTATTTAGCCTGGCCACTTTAAGCCTATGAGAGAAAAGTAGCACAGCTGGGAACCCGGTCAACAACAAACCGGCTCCAAAACAACGTGAATGAAGGCTTAAACTGTCTGATATCTCAGGACTTTAACCAGGTAAGGAATTAAATCTATATTAAATAAAGTACACTATATGGACAAATGATATAATCGAAAAGGGCGTTCCTCAAACTCTGTCCACAAAGTTGGAAGCATGGCGTTGTCTAAAATGTTATGCTGAAGCATTAAGATTACCCGTCTCTAAAAGTAAAACCCAAACCCTGAAAAATCAGGTGTGTCCCAGTACTTTTGTTCATATAGTGTACTCGTTTGTGTGTTGGTCCAGCCGTTTCCTACAACTAATTGGTGCTTCTGTGTTCTTTACTGATTAAGATATTTTGGCTAACTTGATATTCACCATGATTTCGGCACGTTAATGTCACTGTATTTGAATGTTGTGTTATTAACATCCCGGTTGGTGTAATGGGCAGACGTCTCATTACTTTTGTCCACTATAAAAAGCATTCTAGCTAAGCTAATCAGCTTTTGTCATGTTAACGAGCCACAGTACGCGTTTTGTTGCCCTTGTCCTGTTCCATTCTACGTATTGTGAAATATCATCCATATATCACACAACATGCATTTATTTTTTTTAAATGTTTTGGCATTTATAATTAAATATTTGGCTCTGGGAAGCTCGTGTCCTCGGCAGTTATCTACAGTGCTGGCATCATAGTTACAGACTGACAGCTTGGTGGCCAATCACCATGCATCACTTATGTCATACCTATCTCACACAGCCAATGAGGGCGTTCGGGAATCGTTTAATCAGCCAATGAGAACGCTCCCTTACGTACATCCCGCCCATTATCAGGCTACTGAGGCGTTTAGGAATTTGGAATGTCTGCATTTCCAGATTTATGGATTAGCTGCTGACGCTAAATGCCATTTAGGTCTCTTGTAACCCGAATGGATAGAACACATCTGAATATTCGTTAAAAGATAGTCGAAGGTGTTGAAGCGTTGGTGCGCCTTCGATTTCGCGTATCTGGCCTTCTTTTCAAGTAAGTATTTACATCTAAGCTAACAAAACCGGCTAACTTAAGCTAGCATGAAGGCTAATAACAAACGTTAGCTCGGTTTAATCACCACAGTAACTCAATAATATATACGATGGCATTTTATTACTACAGGTTATTAAGTTAATAAAACACAAATGTCAGTAACAAACGGTCTAGTGAGCTCTTGGTGTTGGCGTTTCTGAAATGGATATGCATTTCTGCAACACTTCTATAATTCAACCGTAAAGTATAAATACTCTATAGTTTTCTGTTCTCAGCCACAATATTAAAATGTTACAAGACTGTTGCTGGAGCGGTTGGTGTCCTGGTGGTTAGGGAGTTGCCCTTGTGATCAGTAAGGTGTGGGTTTGAATTCCAGGACTGACAGCGGCACCAGTGAGGTACCCTTGAGTAAGGTAACGTCCTCCACACACTACTCCCTGGGTGCTGCATTCCTAGCTGCCCACTGCTTCACAAGGGTTAAATGCGGAGGACGAATGGACAAAACTGCAGACGTAGTACAAATTCAGAAACAAATGCAAAATGTACAACAGTATTGGGACACAGCTATGTTTTTTTTGTTTGGACTAGACCTCTTACTTCCAATCTTAATGCTTCAGCGTACAGCAGACATTTTGGGGACAAAGTTTGGGGAAGAATATTGTCTATTCCAGTGCACAAAGCAAGCTCCATAAAAACATGGTTGGATGTGTTTGGTGTGGAAGAACTTGACCAGCCCGCACAGAGCCCTGACCTCAACCCCATCCAACACCTTTGGGATGAACTGGAACGGAGATTGTGAGCCAGGCCTTCTCGTCCAACTTCATTGTCTGAGCTCATAAACTCTCTACAGAATAAATGGTCACAAACTCACAGAAACTTCAAAATATTGTGGAAAGCTTTCCAAGAAGAGTGGAAGCTGTAATAGCTGCAAAGGGCGACCAACTCCATTGTCCATATAGTGTAGTAGGGTAGTTTAGAAGAAGTGTTTTTGTGTTCTTGTTGGACAGCTATCTAATGCATATGACTCATCAGTTCCGCACTGTGTGAATTTTTTTCTAGTCTAACGCTGTTTAAATTACGCTTTGAAATAAGACTAGAAGAGATGGCATCAGCAGACCCGATTGTCAGCAGCTGTCCTTCTGTATCAGGTTGCACATTGTGTTGGCTGTGTCTCTCATTAGCTCTCTTCTCTCTCTGTCTCTCTCTCCAGTGAATTCTGCGGATGCCGTTGAGAGGCAGAGAAGCTCACACCCTGCGCAGGCTCAATGAGTAATGAACCCTTTTTGGAGCATGTCTGCAAACGCCGGTCGTAAGGTAAGATTAGAAATCTCGTTTGGCCTATGGACAGTATTGTTGGTTTTTTACTTTAATTCTGATAGCTGACACAAGTCGTTCTCCTGCTCCCTTAAAAGACTACAGACTGGTCATGAGCTAAAGAATAAAATTGTCAGTCTGAGTTCACAGAGCATTGACCGTTATTCAGGAGGCCTATTTGAGGTTTTGGAGCCAATGTTAATCATAGTTTTGGTGAATCACATGGTGTGGAAGTTGCAAAAGCTGTGTGGTTCCATTGCTGAATAGGGAGCGAAGGGCTGTGCATGTACAATGTAGTTAATAAGTGACTTCATACTAAAGATGCTAGTGCAGCAAGATGGTTTTTAGAGGTCACTGCTAGCAACTTATTGTGAAGTAATATATCTTTATATATATATCTATATATTTTTTTTTCTTTCTTTTTTTCCTTCCTTCCTCTTTCTTTCTTGGCCTCATTCTTACACTCTATCTTTCCTGTTTTTTTTTTTTCATTATGGCTTTCTATTGTTTTATTTCTTTTTAATTTGTTTTATTAATATTAGTGACTGGTGTCATGTTTATTGGAGTTTTCCAAAAACTGTGTTTTGATCAGGACTTTTTTTTTTTTTTTTAAACATTACCAAGCAGACAGCAGTGATCAATCTTACAGCAGCAGTTTGTCTTGTAGTAATGCATGCATTCCCTCTGCAGTGCCTGAAGACTTGCTGACTCATGACTGCTGCCTCACACCTATACTGTTTTGTTGCTGCTCAAAGGAGGTTACAGTAACTGAGTATTGGCAGCAAACAAGTTCCAGAATGTCTCTAGCTTTGTGATTCTTTCAAGTATGTGGTAACAGCTTTTCTAGCTGTCAGAGAAGCTGGCTGGGTAGTAGAACTGGGAGCTGGCTGTATTCCCTTGGTTTTCAGTTACGCCTCAGGGCTCTTCATGTCCTAATTCTCCACTGCCAGACTGACGACAGCTGTGTTGTAGTTTCTGTTCAAATGCAGTAGGCTGGTGCCGGGTAATTGATGACCGTTGACCTAAGTAACGGAGTAATCTATCACATTGGCATATGCACTATATGGACAAAAGTATTGAGACGCCTGACCATTATACCAACAGTAACCTTAAATGACACTGCATTCATATATAGACTTGAATATGCACTTGTGCCCCCCCCCACCCCCCCACCCTTGATGCTGTAACAGCTTTCACTCTCCTTGGAAGGCTTTCCACAAGATTTTGGAGTTTCTGTGGGCATTCGTGCCTGTAGAGCATTTATGAGGACAGGTTCTGATGCTGGACGAGAAGGCTTGGCTTGAAATCTCTGTTCCAGTTTATACCAAAGGTGTTGGATAGGGCTGTCTTTATGGATTTTACTTTGTGCACTGGGACACTGTCATGCTAGGATAAAAAAAGACTCTTCCCCAATCTGTGTCCACAAAGTTGGAAGCAAGGTGTTGTCCAAATGTCCTGGAGTGCTGAAGTATTAAGACTGTCTGTCTTTCACTGGAACTATTGGTGTGTCCCAATACTTTTGTCCATGAGAGTCTTCAGTATGTGATTTTTTTCAGATTGTTAAAACATCCAGAAAGATTTTAGCAGGCCTTCATTCATTGACAAAAGATATGTATCTGATCAATTGAACTCCCAACATTTAATGTATGAATTTGTACATCTTATCTAATGTGACCATTTAACAGGTCAGTTCATACAGGAGGCACTAGTGAAGTTTCAGTCAGCACTTAGTTAAGCAAAATTATCATATAGTATCTGGTCTTTCATGCCACAACTAATCTTGGGAGAAATGGGGATACCTTGACAATGATGCACAGCATTTTTGGATACATTTTGTGCCATTTTGGAGCAGAAGGGTGTTTGAGGTCATATCCCTGCCCTGCCTGATGCTCAGTAACTTGCTCACTCAGAAGCTAACCCAGTTTTGTTGTGTCCCTAAGAGGCAGCCATGTCTGTGGTTATGCTTCCTGTTATGGGGAAACTTAACTGAATTTCTGCTGACGTTTCTGCCGTGTAGATCACGTAACTGTTACCATCTGAATTATTGTGAGGATGCATGCCTGCTTGTAAAGTAGCTGTGATGGCACAGCTAAATTAGGCAAATTGAGCACACAAACGTAGTTTACATCTAACTCTTATCATGAAGGACCTGCCCTATTTTCCTGCTTTCTTTGCTCCACCACGCAGTGCTCTAGTATTAAAAAAATACACAAAGCTGCCCACCAACCTCCTGTGGAGCACAATGGTGCATGACTGTTCTGTGACATTGTTTTTGACCGGTTAATAGTCTGCGCTGTTTATCGCTCCATCCAAAAATACAAGTTCAGTACACTTGATACCCTAGCAGATGGATTACCAAATCCGGCACAGCTACTGAAATACTGTACAGATTTGTAACTGAACACTGCTGTACTATACTTGGTGGAATAGCACTTTTATAGCAGGTACTGCAAGACCAGGTTTGGGAATCGGTGGTCTAGCTACAGACCTTTCTAAACTGTCATCCCTACACACAAGGCAAACCCAATCCAGACTCGTCTCTTTTGTGGTTCCCAACTGGTGGAATGAGCTGCCTAAGGAGACTAGAGAAACAGAATTCCTCTCTAGTTTCAAAGACCTCCTCTCTAGTTTTCAAAGACCTCCTGACCACCTGTTCAGAGAAAATCTCCTATCCTTCTTCTTGCACTACTCTTGCATAAAGATTGTTTCCTTATATTGCAATCACTTTGGAGAAAAGCATCTGCCAGATGTTTACAATGCCATGTTAATTGATACTTCTCTGTTTTGTTTGTTTAGAGATCTGACAGTGAGGAGCAGGGTGGTCAAGGCGATCAGAAAGCCAGTCCGGCTCGTCCTCCTTTTGGGAAGAAGCAGCTGCCCTCCATCCCTAAAAATGCAGTTCCCATTACTAAACCATCATCACCAGCTTCTGCCACTCAGGCCACAAATGGCACACACGCCTCCTATGGACCCTTCTACCTAGAGTACTCCCTTCTCGCGGAGTTGTATGTACACTTTGTATTCCTTCTGGGGGATGGTGGGGTTTGGTTTTCCTATCACACATTACTGACCAATTCAAAATGCATTAATTAGCTCCCTGCTGTCATTTGTTATTGTATGATGAGCATATTCTCCCAGTTTAAATTCACAAGATGTCTTTGGTTTGTTTTTGCAGCACGCTAGTGATAAAGCAGAAACTACCGGGTATCTACGTTCAGCCCTCCTACAGATCTGCTTTGAGTAAGAACACACAATGTCCTCACTTTTCACTTAAGAGCTTACTGATGAGTCAAATAGATTGGTAGCAATATGTGTGCTGTTACCAAAAGTTTTTATGTTAATGTGTCACTGAGATGGACTCAGTAAAGAGAATGTTTGGTTTTTTAATATTTAGAAAATATTAAATATTTTTTTCAGTTATTCAGACTACAAATGAACAGTAACCATTTTAAAACCAATTTGTAATAATAATGACATTGATAAAGATTAATTTTATAGACATTTCTCCAACCTAAGGGCACTCTGCTTTGTGCTTTACTGCAGTGCTGTCATTGGTAATTGCAGTTTTGAGATGTTAACTGTAAATAATTAGTGTTTTGCAGCAATGTGGTTCAGTTTTGGCCTGATCCTCATAGCAGCTGTCTTAGTAACTGTCCTCTATTCCCCAAAATCACGAGTTTCAAAATCTTCCTCAACCTTTTTTAAAACCAGCCTTGAGTTATTTTTATTAACATGTAGGATAGTTTTCTTCAATTGTCCAAGTTTTCTGGTAACTCACCACAACACTGGAAGTTCATCCTTCAACTCTTCTCAAGGGCCTGCTGGTTCTTCTCTTGTGTGGTGCACCTATTCAGGGACAATTTAGTTATGACAATTGTGTACTTGCATTGTCAAACCAGTTGCACTCACTTGGATGTTTTTCATATGTATGTTTTAAATATAATGTCTGAATATTTAAATTCATTTTGTTTTTAAAGCATGACTGAAATTGAAAGCATTTAAATATTTGTTTTACATCATTGTATATGCAGTATAATATCAGAAAGGCAGCTCATCTTTGTTATTGTAAACTAGTGTTCCTGCATTTGTTTGATTTATAAGGGCTGTCCATCTCTTTCTGTTTATCATTAGTGTGGTTTGGTGTGATTTTCATCCGCCACGGCTTGTACCAGGATGGTGTCTTTAAATTTACAGTGTATATTCCTGATAACTACCCGGATGGAGAATGTCCTGTGAGTACAATAGCTTTACTGCACCAAAACAAATTCAACATTTCGCATTCATTATTCACAGTCACTGTCAAGGAGTCAAGACGGCTTTTTAATTTAACAATGCTGGTACAATATACAAGGCATTTAGCAGATGCTCCTATCCAGACCAAAGTACATCAGAGCTTAAGTAGCTTAATCTGTTCTTCATACCTGTAAAGTTAGACTTAAACCAACAAGCTGTTGCCAGCTAAGAGACACACCTTAACCAACCCTGTCAAAAAGAAAGAAAAATCAGGTTAAAATGCAAGAAAGAAAATTTAAGAGGGTAAGAGGTCCCCCCCCCCTCTTTTTTTTTTTTTGTTTTTTTTTTGTTTTTTTAAGGAAAATCCATTCACAGATCAGCTATAACATTAAGACCACAGTCATGAAGCTATTAAAAATTTTTTTTTTTTTTACAATGGAACCTGTAAAAGGTTGAGTATATTGGATACTAAGTGAAAAGTCAGGTATTGAAATTGAGGTTGGAATAAGAAAATAGTCAGTGTTTTGGGGAAAAAAAGAAGGATCTAAACGACTTTGACAAGGGCTGGATTGTGATGGCTGGATTACTGGGTCAGAGCATCACCAAACCATCTTGTTGGGTGTTTCTGGTATGCAGTACCAATAATGGAATAAGAAAGGACAACCTGTGAACCGGTGACCGTCATATGCATCAGCGAGTCAGGAAGATAAGGGGACGTGGCGGAGGCAGTATAATGCTCTCTGCAATGTTCTGCCTGTAAACGTTGGATGATGCAATTTGACATGTACCACCTAGATAATATAGGCCAAATATAACCATTCTTGGTATTGGTTCTCCCTAAGGACAATGGCCTCTTTCAGCAGGATAATGCACCCTGCCTGTCTGCAAAACTTTGATCTGTGAAGGTTAGAGAAACCTGGCCTCCAAATTCCCCATATCTCAATCCAATCGAGCATCTTTGGGATGTGTTGTATCAACTGGTCTGACCCACAGAGACAATTTACAGAATCTGTTGCTAACGCTTTGTGTCAGATGAAGTCCATGCCTTGTTTAGTCAGAGCAGGTTTTTTTTATCAAAAAGAGCACCTACACATTGCAATCATTTGACCGATGCTTTTATGCAAAGCGACTTACAATATGAGAACACATTCATGTTTCAGGAAAGTGTGAGAACCAGTGGAGTGTACCATGTGCTAAATCTTTATATAAGAGTAGTGCAACTTGAACAGTGTCTTTATTCAGGCCTTCATGCCCCTGGTATGCTAATTCCACAAAACATTACCTATGCATTGGCCTTTTTTGAAGATTTCCATATATCTTCCTTGGGGCAAATATGGATGGGGATATTAGTATAAATTAGAATTTAACTAGGGAAAGCTTTCAGGATTTGAAATGTGTCCCTGTGTCTGTATCTTTCAGAGAGTGGTATTTGACATCCCAGTCTTTCACCCGCTGGTGGACCCTGTTTCTGGAGAGCTGGACGTGAGGAGAGCTTTTACAAAGTGGAGGTCTGTGAAACTAATCATTTTTAACCATAGATATAATCATTTCAGATCTTTGAATTATGTGTTGGTGACTGTATATTGGCATGACAAGTATCAGTAGGGGTGAACAAGTTTGCCTAAAATACTGCAGTGTATTCAGCTCATTGCTAAATATATAAACATCCATGCTCATACATGGGATGCAATAATGACCACACATACCTATTCCATCATTACTGTCTTGAGTACAAGCACAGTGAGTTCCTTGAAGGCTGCAGGGTTTCAAATGAGGCCCAAACACTTTCATTTTTGCAACCTTTTAGTTAGTAGTCCTTAGTAATGTTATGCAACTTTAAAACTCTTCTGCTTTTCACAATGTCTCTCCCTTCTGTAGACGGAACCATAACCACATCTGGCAGGTGTTAATGTACGCACGCACAGTCTTCTACAAGATCAACACCATGGAACCACTAAACCCAGAGGCTGCTGTACTGTAAGTGTGTTGATGCACTTTTAGTGACCTTGTTTGCATTTTGATGAAAGTAGAATTAAAAACAAGCTTGACATGCTTTTTAGAAATGCTTTTTAAATACCCATAGCTGTAATGGTAATGCTATGTTTTATAATGGAAATGCACCAACCATTGCATTTTATGGCTCATTTAATTTCATTAATTTAATTTAAAAAAGTTTAGTTCAATAGTGCAGGTTAAAAGAACACACCACCCTGACATGCTCCTGTTTTTTAACCAAGGTTGCAGCCTAAATAACATTGTAATTGCTTATTAATTGACTCCTATTTTGAATGCTGTGGCTTATTTCAGAATACAATTAGATACAACTCTCTTTCCACAACGACGGCTACATATTGTACAGTAGTTGCATAATATGGTATAGGCGAAGCAGCAGCATTCAAGTGCAGTAATGTAAACTTACTGTCATATCATTTCAACACAGCTCTGCAAAAATGGAGCTATTTGAAGCAAGGTGTTCTGCTAATGTACATCTCTGGCTTTATCTCTGATTGAACAATTAAGGGAATCCCTATTAGCCATGTGAAACCTCAGATGACAAGTGTTAAAACCATTGCATAATTGGTTCAGCCTGATTGTATGTTGCATTCTTTGTGTACAGATATGACAAGGATATTCAGCTCTTCAAAAGTAAAGTGGTTGAGAGTGTGAGACTATGCAACAGCCACCTTTTTGACCAACCCAAGATAGATGATCCTTATGCAATAAGGCAAGTAACCCTAATGAAATGCTGCTCAGAATATTTAAACCAGAGATTTTTCAGCAAAGAGTTTTCATTCCACATGATCACTTGTTTGAAGACCAACAGATTAAAACGTGGAATTGGGTGTGCTTCTGTTTGATTGGTATGGAAAGTTGTAGCAGATAAGATTAAACCAATGTGTAAACTGTGTTCATTTTTCATAATGAGGTTGCTATAAACAGTCACATCTTAAAAGGTTATGACAGCTGTTCTTGTGTAGCAATATGTACATTTTTATCCCAGTTCTGGGCCCAGTATACCTCTACCCTTTCACATATTTGGTAGCTAGTGGTTAGGGCATTCGCCCTGCGATCAGAAAGTCCAGGTTCGATTCCCAAGACCGCTAGGCGCAGCTGAGGTACCCTGAGCAAGGTACTGTCCCCACACACTGCTCCCCGGCGCCGTGTTCATGGCTGCCCCCTGCTTCACTTGGTGAAT
>JBBPCW010000039.1:13024318-13041811 GCA_037974425.1 Phenacogrammus interruptus | reverse complement strand
CTTGGTGAATGGGTTAAATGCAGAGGAAGAATTTCATGCTGTTCACACTGTGTGCAGTGGTGTGTTCACGTATGACAGAATGATCACTTTCACTTTCATATTTTTCATATTCCTTAAGTTGAACTAAGGTGTGTTAGGCTGCAAAAAATATGTAGTGTATAACTGAACTAGTACTTTCAGAGTAAGGAATGGCAAAATGTCACCCTAACTGCCACCATATATGCTTAATTTGAATATTGCTTTATTTAATTATTTAGCGTATTTTCCATAACACGGGGAAAAAATGTAGATCAAGCTGAAACAATGTAAATTATTCTTGTCTCTTTTTTTTCCCTAGTTTCTCTCCCTGGAACCCAGCTGTGCATGAAGAGGCAAAAGAGAAGATGTTCACACACAAAGTGAGTGCTTGACGCTCCCGTGCGCCTCCCAAGACCAAGTAAAAACTGGCTTCTTCCTGACATTATGTAATGCATGCTCCATTTTAGTGAGTGCATTTGCAGTGTTTGTATTAGTGCATTCCTGATTGATTTTCTTAGATTTTTTTTTTTTAATCTATATTTATTGTCCCACTGTTGTTTTTGGTCTCAATTTAATGGGGGAGCACCATCGCTCTACTACCTATCCTCGTTACTTTTGGGAAATCAAGCTGTGATCAGTTAGAACATGAAGCGTTCCCATAATCCCTGACCCTAATTCCTTGTTTTGTTGCCACAGAGACGACCTGAGGATCACCCTAAAGGCCTGCAGGTGTCAGGACTGTCTTGGGTGAAGCCCGGATCCACGCAGCCGTTCAGCAAGGAAGAGTTCCCTCTCCAGACTTGAGTCCGCGGTACACGTCCGTGATCACTTCTAGGGGGTGCCGGGCTTCATCCGTGTCACTCGCACTTATGTGGCTTGCCCCTCGCCTCTAAGACTATAATCTTGAAGCAGTTCCGTGGACTTCTCCTTTGCAAAACACACAGCTTTAAAAGAATTATTCTAGACCTCTGCTGAAACAGCTTTAGAACTTTAAAAAAACAAGCTTGTGCTTCTCTGGTATAGAGCTGAGTGGATGTCATAGTCACCATGCCAAGGCAGAAATGCAATCAAATTGCATACAGCTTGTTTTCCTTAGATAACATTGTGACTTGCACATGTACTGCTTTTTTTTGTATTTTCTCTAGGCACAACAGACCACCTCGCAATATTGTGGAAGGTTTTCTTTTAAAAACAATGGTTATTTGCAGTAAATCCATGAAGAATGTTAATGCGGCTGCAAGTTGGGCAGCGCTGTGCCGTATAAACACAACGGGCAGTTTAAATTACTGTTTGTAAGGATCCAGGCTTTATCTCTGACCAGTGAGGTCCGGACATTACTGTAATTCATTACTTTAATCTGTTCTCAAAAAGGGGCAGTTCTGGAATAAGTAGTCCCAAGACTCCAGAGTATCAATAGAACCTCTAATCAAGATATCATATCTTGTCTAAAAGACATGCCTTACTTAATCTGGAGCTAGAAACTGGTGGAATAAAGCTTGGATCCAAGTGTGATATTTCCCAGCATCGTTTAATTAGTTAAGTGCGCCTTTAATTTTCATATTGGGTTCTATACACTTGCACATACTGGCATACGGTTTATTTTCAGTCTGATCCAGACTTTTTTTTTTTTTAACTGGAGAAACTGGTTAACACTACACATTTGTGTGTCCTTTGGGTTGTTTTTGTGCGTTTTGTGGATTTTTTTTGTTTCTTTGACTTTGTGTAATAAAATACACTGTGTATTAAATCGTTTTTAATATATATTTCAGATTAAGGGGAATACCGATTTTAATTAAGACAATAAGTTATGCGTAATTTCTTTTCAGAATTTGCTTGGAATGTCTTAATGAATGCACAAAGGTGTTTGATATGTAAATACTGCAGATTTTTTTGGTGGCAATGGGAGACCTCTCCAGCAGAGGCTGACTAAGACCCCCTGGTTTATTTATATACAAATATAAAATGGTAAAAGCTTCAATTTTAAGGATTTCCCCCCCATTTTCAATTTCTTTAGGTATTGTGATACATACGTTGTTCCATTTTTGTTTTTACATCCCTCTTTCTTTTCTTCCACCATCTCACTCACATGAAGGTTGAAGGTTGTTAAGCAATGTGATTTTAAAATGCTGCCAATAAATTTGAAGTTACAGTTCCATCGTTTCAGGAGTTTGAAGCTGCATGCTGCGCCACTCGTGTAAACATATCTCTGGTGCTTCTAACACAGTTTTAAAGAATCAGAATCAGAAACCTTTATTGATCCTAAAGGAAAGTGCTTATATTTTGACCTCAAAGACACAGAGACAAGAACAATAGTCTAAATAAACCTAACAATCTTTGGAAAACCTCAATATGAAAATACACTATGCTACGTGCAGAGATGGTCTCTATAAATAAAAATAAAGGTACAAAAGCAGACACATCAAGATGTATCTGATTTTGAACCTTTTTTTTTTATATAGACAGCAGATACATAAAGATGTTCACTTTGAGAGCTGTCACAATGCACTGACAGAAAACGTGACCTTTATGACCTTTTCATGCCTGTCGTTTGACCCTGGTAAATCGCAGTTGACAACATAAACACCTTTCGCTTTATCCCAGATTTATTCGTTTTTGGCTCTACCTCTGTTGGAGGATATATCCTGTTATGTCCTATCTGTGAACCCCAAAGTAATGTGAAATGTGGATTTTGTGTGGAGGCCTCTTCCAGTGTTTTGAGTTTGAATGAATGAAGTGTGTATACTGATAAAATACTCATCAGACTGGTAATCTGATCTATTTTGTGATTGTCATTATAACTCGATCAATATATGCTTTCATTCCACATTAGACTTCGGTTTCATAGTTTGTTGATGTGGTTGCTGTGTGTACTTTACTCATTCATGCTCAAGGGGTAAGCTAAAGAATCAACTGTATTGATCCGAAAGGATTCATTTTTCTGCATTACACAACAGTATTATTAGGGGTTGAAAAAAATGTGCTCAAATCAAACTCGCAGACCAAAGAAAAAGATTATATAATGCATTTATAGAAAGTACATTATATACACAAAGTACATTATGACTGCAGCCATGAGGTTTGATGGGTTTGAAGCTACTGTTTTCAAAGTTAATAGCCAAAAAAATGTGCAGATTGTCCACATGGTTCAGTATTTTTGTAAACTCTGGGTCAGAAGAGTTAGAAGAGTGAGAAGAGTCCTCGAGCTGAGTTTGTCCAGCAGAGGTCCTCCAAACTCCAACACATCTCCACCATCTGGAGAACTCAGACCTGCTCTGATTGGCTGTGCCTTCCGCGCGGCCATCTTGTTCAGACCACTCTCTAAACTCAGTCTTTCCCTCGGAGCAGGAGTGAATTGTGTTTTATTTATGAGAGACGACCAGGAGAGATTGAGCAGCAGGTTTCTCTGGGCTCCTGAATTGGAAAACGTGCTCCGAAAAGATCAAAGTAAAAGAGGGACGGAGCTGGCCAATCAGAGCGCTTGGCTCATGCATGCAAATGAGCGTGATGACGTCAGCACTGGTGGAACCGCTGAGGTCGCCAGGCAGTGAGATAAAACCTATAAAACTAGCTACGAAAACGACAGTTTAAGGCTCTTAAAAACTGCTGTCCTAACGCGGGAGAACTTCGGCTCACTTCGGTAAGTGTTACTGCTTGTTTTGGCTGAAGATAAGAGGCGAAATAAAGTCTAAAACGTGAGAGAGAGAGTGCTGAAACTCAGGTGTCCGGCTGGCTGTCAGAGAGAGAGAGAGTCGAAGTGGTCGAGAGACACCCATTTAGTGCTGTGAGCAGGGAATTCCCTGCTTGGGCAAAAAAGTATTTAATAAAACAGCAAAGCTAGGCTTATCTGCGTATTGTCATTGTGTGATTTAAAAGTCATGTCTCTGCTCTACTTTAGGACCACCTTAAAATAAAAGTAACGTTGTGCTGCTCCTACTTATAACCACTTTTATCGGGGGTCCCTGTATAAAACGGAAGGAAAACCCTCCTTTCAGTTTTAATAATTTTCTTTTTTATGCTGCTCACTTTTTCATCATGCTGTGCAAAAAGAGTGCTGTGGTCAGATTCACCTGTTCTGAAGCGAAAATCTACAACACAGCCAGGGCTCTCCTCACCCGCGTACACTACAAGGACAAAAGTATTGGGACACCTGACCATTCCATCAACAGGGGCTTTAATGACATTATACATTCAAATGCATAGACTTTAATATTGAGTTCCCCCCCACCCCCTAGCAGCTACCACAGCTTCCACTCTTCTTAGAAGGCTTTCCACAATATATTTGAGTTTCAGTGGGAATTCGTGCCCATTTATTCTGTAGAGCATATTCTGTTAGGCTCTGATGGTAGAAGACCTGGATCTTAATCTCCGTTACAGTTCATCCCAAAGGTGTTGGATGGTGTTGATGTCTGGGCCAGTCAAGCTCTTCCACACTGAACTCATCTAACCACGTCTTTATGGATCTTGCTTTGTGCACTGGGGCACAGTCATGCTGGAATAGAAAATGTTCTTCCCCAAACTGTGTCCACAAAGTTGGAAGCATGGCGTTGTCCAAAATGTCCTGGTATACTGAAGCATTAAGACTGCCCTTCACTAAGTAAGAGGTCTAGCCCAAACTCTGGAAAACAGGTGTCCCAATACTTTTGTTGTTGAATGAGGATGGATGTATGCAGTTGACCTAATGTGTTTGTGTTTTGTTTGTTTGTTTGTTTTTATTGAGAATGACAAACCAGTCAGCAGGTTATGGCCTCTAGCATCCTAGTCACAGCAAACTCCAAAGGGTTAAAAATGTAGCATATTTTTTCTGTTATTGATCTCAGTTGTGTACAATAATGTACTCAGTATAGTAAAGTATAGTAAATCACTTAACTGTAAGATATTTATCTACCCAAGCATTTTGTGTATAGCGTAGTGTGTTTTGTGTAGAGTATTTTCTGCAGTTTTTACATTATTGTATTAAACCACGATTTATGTTGCTAGTAAATCACTTAATTTATCTATAGTATTTCTACCTGTGCTTTTGGGGATATAGCACACTATATTTTATATAGAGATTTTTCATTATATAGAGTTTTTGTTTGACTTTCACTTGGACTTTAGATTTTATATTGTTGTTTGTCTCTGTGTAGTCGTAAAATAAGCAGTGGGTTCAGGGTTCAGTCTGATTCTGGTTCTGAAGTGGCTGGAAGTTTTGGGGAAACAGACTGATTGTGCTGAGAACCCCAGGGCAGTCTAGAGGCTTTAACCTTGGAGGGTTTTAGAGTCTCGCCCCTTTTTCTCATGTGTAAATGTGGTTGAACCCAGAAGAGTCTCCGCCTCTGGCCGGCAGTCTCTAGGGTAGAGAGGGTTGGTCTGGTTGATAAACAGAGGGGCGAATCTGACTCCGCTTGGCCGAGATAGAAGCCGCTTGGGCGGAGAGGGTGATCCTGAGAGTCGGCCTGTTGCTGGAAGCTTAGGTCAGTGCCTCACAAATCCAGCCCCGCGCTTTGAGGTGGGGAAAAACACGTAAGGAGGGGGTAAGGGAAGTTATCGTGGGCTGTATTTCCGTTACCTCCGTGAGTCAAAATTAAAATACACCCAGGTTAGTTTCCCCCCACACATGTGGCTGCACTAAACTCAGTCAGAGCATGATGATACAGGAATCATACAGATACTGGTACATAGAAGCTTAAATACATTGTATGAACAAAAGTTTTGGGTGTGCCTTATCATTGCATCAACAGGGTATTGCAGTCAAATACAGAGACTTTAATATGGTGTTGGTCACCCCTTGCAGCTATAACAGCTTACACTCTTCTTGGAAGGCTTTCCACAATATTTTGGAGTGTCTGTGGGAATTTGTGTCCATTCATTCTGTAGAGCATTTATGAGGTCAGACACTGATATTAGATGAGAAGGCCTGGATCACAATCTCTGTTACATTTCATCCCAAAGGTGTTGGATGGGGTTGAGGTCAGGTTCCTCCACACTAAACTCCTCCAGCCATCTCTTTATGGAGCTCGCTTTGTGTACTGGGACACAGACATACTGGAATAGAAAAGGTTCTTCCCCAAACTGTGTCCACAAAGTTAGATGCATGACATTGTCCAAAAATGTATAGGTATTTTGCAGCGTTTAGCTTGACATTCACTTAAGAGCCCACCTGAATTCAGTAATTAAGAGGTGAATCCCAATACTTTAGTCCATACAGTGTAGGAATCTTGTTGTACTGGGGACACAATCACTTCAAAAATATATATAGTTGACATTTCAGACCCATTTATTATTGTCTGAGGGAAACACCGTTCATTTCACTGCATTTACAACATAAATACATGTTCATTTTCCTCTGTAATGCTTATACATATCAATTTTGTGCTGGTTTTGGATTTTGTGAGGGTTTATGCATTTGCATCAACCCTCGATTCCCAAAAATCGATGTCTCCATTCTACTCGTCCCCACCCCTGTGATGAAATGGGCGGTCTATGACATGATCCACAAAACGCTCCAAAAAGCTTGGAAATATTGTGAAATGTCCTCTTGATTTTTTAAAAAATGTTCAATTTTTTTTAAAAATGTTTTCTATTGTGAGTCTTTCACCAGCTGCTTCTTTGAGTTCCTTTGCATTCTCAGCCACATGGAAAATTGATCACGATAGCGGTAAAACATCATCATATTACACACCCCTGGTTCTCCAGAGTGTTAAGTTTTCTGTTGGACGTCATTCGCTAGCTGGTTCCTCGGTTCGTTTATTTTCTCAGCTGAATATCTAGAATTGCTCATTTTTATCATGATAAAACCTTGTCGTATCACCCTCCCCTGGTTGTCTGGGTTAAAAAAACTGTTGTAAGTAGTGGACGTCTTCCACAGGCTGGTTCTTCGCTTCCTTTGCGTTTTTTACCTCATGTCTGGAATTGGAAATTTTATATCACAATAGCAATAAAATATTGTCATATTGCTCGCCATGGGTCTCTGGGTTTTTAGGTTCTTTGACTAGCTAGTTCCTCCATTCCTTTGCGTTCTCAACTGTCTAGAATTGGACATTTTTTATTGATCACTGTAGTGATAATACATCATCGTATTATCCACCCTAGTTCCTAGTTCTCTAGGTTTCCTTTGCATTTTTAACTGATGATCTGGAATTGTAATTTTTTCATCACAGTATTGATCAAATGAAATCCTGCTGCCCACCCCTGGTTCTCTGGGTTTTCTGTTGAGAGTAGAGCACATCTTTCACTTGCGGGTTCCACGGTTCCCTGCATATCAAACTTTATAGTGAGCCTCAAGCGTGCAAGTGGCACCACAATGTGAAAGAAATCCCTTCTCTACAACAACTCTTCCTTTTGTTCCACTTTACGTCTGAGTGTCTTTGAAAGTGCAGTTGCCGGCCTGCCACCTGTTCCTCTGGTTTGAGTGTTACACGTGCACCGTGGGAGAATGACTGAGCGTTGGTTTCGGATCAGCTCAGCCTAAACCCCCAGCCAATCTCTGACTATGATCAGTGAAAATAGAAGCTGATCTCAGATCAGGCCCATGGCAACAGGGCATCTCTGGCAGGTTTCAGGATGAGTCAGAATTGGAGATGAATGAGTGGGCATCTCCTCCCAAAGTGTTTGTACAACAGAAACTTTTTAACTGGTGTGGTGCAACGCAAGGCCAGGCAAGGTCATGTGCATACTTGGGTTATACAAAGTGCTTTTAAAATCAGAATCTGTAAACTTGCTTATGCTACGATTGCACAGATACACTGAGTCGCTTCTACAAGCAATATAAAATATAAAATGAAGTAAAAATTAAAGCTCTCTTGAAAGTACTGAAATCTGTAGTTATAAATACACTATACAGATAAATGGGGAAAAAAAGAAGAAATCCTTTAGATTGTAGTTCAAAATGTTTTACTTAACATTAAGACTTTAGATTTAAGGAGAGTTTAAAAATATTAGTTTATTATGCATGAAAGGAAATGAATAAATATATGATCTTTAATAAGAACAGTACTCATTTTTGAGAAAGAAACTGACCTTAAGATTAAAATATGCTGCTGTTTCGAATATTCCAACATCAAATTTCAAGTTAGTTTAACTTAAAACAATTATGCACACTCATTACCTTGAACAAGTTAATAAAATCAGCTTGTTTTAGGCTTAAGTCACTTAAAACAAACTTAAGTAACTTCAGTTGACTGATTCAAGGCAACAAGTTCTGCACTTCTCTTGGTAGGGTGGGAACAGAGAGACGCAACATAACGCAACATACCGTATCGCATCATTGCATTGTGGGTAGTGTGTTACACAAGTCCCAACATTTCAGCTTGTGACTGGCACTTTACTATAGCATGGCTCTTAAGCAAGCAGTCTGACTGCATCAGGCAAAATGCCACAGTCATGCTAAAATCTCAAGTATTGTTTTTTGATATTGTTTTAGTAGTGTTTTAATAAACGGAAACATACGGCCCATTCCCAGGTACCCACTCTGAATCCACAAGACATTTATCGTATTCTATTCGAAATGTTTCAACTCTATTCAGAATTTCATGAACAAATGACATCACTTGTCTTTGCAATGCAGTTTTCCTTGCCTCGTCCCCACTCTTTAATGACATCAGCACAAAATGTTTTTAGGTGAGCACGTAGTCACTGATGCAGCGCTGCTTTCACATCATCACATTAAAATCTTCCTTTTTAAAGCTTCTCTGAAAGGTGGTACATGGTACATGGCACTAAACTCTCAGACATTGCCAGTAACTGCTCTGTCAGCCTTCCAACCAAAATATCAAAGTGTGGGAAAGTTTTGAAAGTCCCTCATACCTTTGCTGTCATAAACCCATCATGCCAGCTCAAAAGTGAGTAGAAATTAAGAGTTGCAATAGTTTACACTTAGTTAACTATTGATCTGAATGTTAACTATTGATCTAAATGCTTGTAATTGGCCCTTGTTCTAATGGGATTAAGTCTAGAGGAAGGGTTGAAATTCAAGTGCCTTGTCAGTCAGCTTGTAAAGTGGTTTAATTTATAAATGTAACAGATCGCCTCTGCAGGAAAATCATTTGCAGGTTAATTAGGCCTATCGGTAGGGATGGTTTAAAAGCATTGCTGGCATCAAGTTGTATCAGGCTGAAAATAGGCTCCGATGATTCAAGATGATTCATATAATGATCAGTCACTTGTCGAGTCCTGTCATGTGCGTACAAACATAATGCTTGCAGAATATAAGTCATATAAGGGCAGGTATGATGTTTTCCCTGAATGATGGCAAAATCCCACCAAGTCGTTCTGTGTTCTGAGCGCTCACTGTTTTGTTAACCCTCAGAAAAATCTGATATCAGTAAATATAAATGGTGTAAATCAGTCTAAAACCAGTGTTTATTATCCCGCATGCTCGCCGTTAGCTGCTCTTTCTCTCTGTGCGCCACTCGGCCGCTCTCCGGAGACCCTCCTTCTTACCCCGCCCGTTTGTGGGCGGCGACTATCCTGAAAGTTCTCCCGAGTTCAAAGATCTTTGTTTTTTTCCTGTTTCTTTATAAGACCATTTTTGTTCTTTGTGTTCATGTGTGTATTGCACTGTTTTTAAATCCCCAGTAGGCCTATCATTATTATTATTACATGTTTTTAAAAATGAAAATATCTTTCACCCTTGTGACATAGGAACACCAAACAAAGCTCAGCATGACGTCTTGACACCTTGAGCATCTACACAATTCGGGGAACTTCCATATATTTGGCCATATGACGACAATTTACCATTTGTTGTGCTGTATCTGTGGCGCTCGTGTTCTAATGGTCAGTGAGGCCGTTAATTAAATTTTCCCTTTTTAATAAACCAAGGATAATGTGAATGAGTGATGATGAAGCTTCTCATAATTTCTCTGGAGTTTACCATGTTGCAGAGGAATTCCCCTGCATGTCAGAGATGGAGGCTTTCCCCTCTGCTAAAACCCGGCATGTCATTACTGATGTTATCTGAAATCAGTTTATGCATCAGTACAATGCAAAGGTGGGAAAAAATTATATGTAAACTGAAATTAATCTGTACTCTAAGATGTTTTTCTGTGTGTGCGCTAGATGATATCCAAACTACTCCTAGAGCAAACCCAGTATTTACAACCCAGTATTAGTCAAAGACCTAGTTTGACTAATTAGTTCTTCATTAAGTGAAATCAGGTACAGCTGATGGAGTGTGAAAAATCCATTCAGTGGCTGGAGTGTACTAAGAGTGTCTAGGAATTGAACCAGTGTTCTACTAACATTATGTTTATACATAAAAAGTAGCTAAAACATTTTTGGAAAATATTGTTGTATGCATATTTGTGTTTATTCTGATGGGTTTTTTTCTTTGTTTGTTTGGTTTTTTTTAATATGATCTTCACACCCCTTTACTTCATGTACTACATTACTGAATGCACTTCTAATGATTGTGGGATTTTTGTATTTTTTGCATTCATTGGCTGATTTCTGTGATATTTTTTGTGGTAGTTTGCAGTTTGGGACTTCTGAGAATGTTTTCTTGGAGTTTTTAAGTGTCTCCAACTGCAGTTGAACATGACGGTGGCTCACACTTGTGGCTTCTTTTAAGTTGTGCATAGTATTCAAAGCAGTGGTTCGTAAAATATTGTTTCAGATTTAACACTCTGCCTTCTTGGAATTTCGAAGAGCGCCCTCACAGAGGATTTTTGCATATCTGTCTTGCTCTTCAGTATCCAGAATTAAAAGATGAAACTGGCCAATCAGGATAGTTTTTCTCCATAGTGTCTTGGTGGAAGCAGCCAAAAGACCTCTCATTGGTTAAGGCTATTGAAACTGAGCTGAAGTTCTGCCGCTTCCAATAAACGACTGATCTAGTTTGGAGCTGATGATGAGATGGAACAATTATGTTATTTTTTCTTTCTAATTACATTTAAAATCTGGTTAGGTATTCGAATGCAAGTCCTAGAATCACTGTTAATGTAGTTCCAATTTCAAACTCAATCAACATTTGTCAAGGTCTGCCACTGGATAAAACGATTCTAAGCTCATACATGGTCAAAAATGGCAGTTTTAGCAACTGATAAGTAAGGGATAATTTGATCAATTCATGGTTAAAAAACAATTTTTATGACCGTTTCAGTTGACCAAACATGCTACCAGAGATTTAATCAACTAGTCAACTTAGAGGGGCCCACCCTGGTATTTTCAGGCTCCAAAAGTTTTGATGAACTCATTTGACCCATGTTTCATGCAGCACACAGGCCTGTATCTTCCAGCCTGGTCCTCTCATTCTAATGTTTAACTGGCTGTCAGATAATCCTGGTTATTGACTTGCTTCCTGGTTCAAAACAGGTGTGCAACACTTAGAAAGCAACAGTAACTGGTCAGTTTCCATTCTGTTGACACAGGTTTTGTGCAATTTCCAGATGTCCATACCTGCATGTGGAAGAAAACTCCCACAGCAGAATGGCCAGTTAACCGTTGGGCAGAGCTCTTGTGACTTTTTTTTCCTCCCTAGAAGTGATCAAGGGACACCACCCACAGCATTGCTCCATGTCGTTCAGTTTTTAGTGCAGCAAAATGTTGTCCGTTTGAAAAACGCATTAATCATGCCAGTCATGGAACAATGACACTTGGGCCTTAACAACACATGGAAAACTAACTGTAAGGAATGTAAGAGACTGAATTTAATTCCATTCATAGTTCTACCTTTGGGTCTGGGACTGGTTTAAAACTTCTTTTCATAGCAGCATATTGCATTTAAAGGGAGTAAGAATACAGCCTGTTTTGAGTTAGCTGGTAGTAAGTGGTAATAAAAGGTGAAATAAAGAAATGTGAAAATCTAGACTATTTACTGTGAGTGCTCTAGGTTGACTGGCAGTGCTTTTGTGTGTATTTGTATGTGGTGAGTCAGCAGGTCGTGACTGACCTCCTCCTCAGCCAGTGTTGGTCAGGACAGCCTGTCTGTCTCTGTGGCGCGTGTCTATGTGTGTGTGTGTGTGTGTGTGTGTGTGTGTCTGTCTCAGAGAGAGGGAGAGAAAGAAACTGCATCCGATAGTGGCAACTGTTAGAAGCCACAAAGACTAGTATGTGACCGTATATCTGAAGATTAGTTAAGTAAAATATTAATAATAGTGAAATATAAGGTGTAGCCTAGTGTTTATTTCAGGGCAGTTATTTGTTAGGCCTGTTGTTGTTGTTGTTATTATTATTTATTATTATATTTATTGTTATTATTATTATTATTATTATTATTATTAATCTTAACCTAAACTAAGGAGCTGAAATGTGGCTCTACATACAGATTCTGATTTAACCTAACAGATACAGATTGTGATTTAACCTAAGTCTCTAAATGTAGACATGAGCTGTTTTATTAACTATATAAACACAAGTATTAGCCCAGGTTTTTAAATTTCTTTAAATAATATGAGATGTCTGAAACACCAAGTGGTGCTAAGTGGCCTTAAATATTCAAGATTGCAACTAGAAGTCTGCAAGAATAAGCTATTAAACAAGTGAACATTTTTGTCAACATAATAAGAGTGCAATTCTTATTATGACCTACAATAAGGTATTGAGGCATCCATATTGTGTAACCTTTAAAAATTGTAGGATATGAAATTTAAAATGAATTTTAAGGGGGACTGTGAATCACATTTGTCTCAATTCAAAAACTGAATTACTCTATGAACGTAAGACGTATTATATTTGGTGAATTTAATGCAGTCATGACAAGACATTTCATGAACTTTTCAGTGACTCAGTGATGGTTTTCCCAGTCGTTCTAATGTAGGTCAGTAGTGACTCAAGCGCGTGCTCTCGCAGAACCCTCACGCTGTACAGTGGCGTTATGTTGTTGACTGGTTATCAGCACAGCGTTTCATGACACATGGATTTTTGACGTTTACCCCAAATCTTACACCAGTTTAGAGTAGTGATGAGAGTGGTGAAATGATTGGTAACATTATGCACTAAAATTTGAATCACATTTGCTTAAAGTCTTTCTCTTTCTCTTTTGCAGAATCTCTACCATGGACACATGGTGGTTATACAATCCTTGACACGGTACAGAAACACATTCCACTTGGCTGTTCTTTTACATAGACTGCTATAGAAGCCAAGCAGTGAACTTGTGACCGATACCACAATGGACTTTTTTGGTGACCCAAATCTGTTTGAGGGCTTGGCCCAGGATTGTTTCAACTCTGGGTCCGTGTCTTTGGCGGATGAGTTGGATCTCGGCTCAGGTTTTGAGCCCACGCTTATAAATCCATTGGGTGCTGAGAAACACCCTGGAATGGTTGCAAATTCAACACCCTCTGCCAATCCACCTGGGTTACACTACAGTCAGCAGATGGGGCAGTTTGATGGAATGAAGGTGAAGGCCTCCATGGCACAGTCCTTTTCTAGCTCCAGGAGTGAAAACAGTGTTGGAGGACCTTTCATAAACCAGCAGTCCCATTTTCAAGAGCCATCAATGAGTCAAGTACCTCAAACCAATGGACTGTATGCCAATAGCAGCCCTGTTTGGGGGGAACAGAGGGTAAATGCCTACCACCACCACCAGCAGCAGCTGCAACAGCAGCATCAACAACAGCGACACCTAAAACAGCAACTGCAGCAATTTCAGCCACAACTTCAGCATCGTCAAGGTCAACAACAGCATCAACATCAATACAATCAACAACATTCACACCTCCAACAGGGCCAACAGCTTCTAAATCACCAACTGTCAATCCAGCACCAGATGCCCCACCAACAAATGAATGCCCAGACTTTACACCAGCAGCCCAAGGCTTATCAAGAACATCCCAACTTTTATTATGGCAGTGTTCCATCCCACCAAGGCCACCATGGCTCAGTGAACCCAGAGAATAGCTCCTTTCATCCAGGGGTTGATCCTGGCTCTCGCGGGCGGGCAAAGCCTTACCATGATGTACCAATCATTGGGGCAACATCTCAGCAACAAAATAGGTTCCATCTGGCTCAGGAGTTACAAGGGTTCTCTGCCGTGCCTGAAGCAGAGGACAGTAGCCTGGGGTTCCATGTACAGTCTTCCCCAGAAGCCTATGGCCTGTCTTCCTGCTCAGCCAGTCTGCCTTCATCCTATTCCTCCGCTCAGTACTCCTTCCCCGGGCAACCTCCTCCTGTTGCCAGTGCATCCCAGTCACTCTCTGCTGCCCCGGTCACCTTGACAACCACCACTGCAGCAGCCATCCCATCTGTTTCCGACCTTGTTGATCGGGAGTCATGCTGCCCGTTCTTGTCAGATCCTTTAATGGAGCAGCAACAGAGAATTCAGGTCCCTGGGAACCAGACACAAGAGTGCCCTTTCAGTTCCCTACAGACTTCCAAGCCGGTGCAGGGTGCTTATGGTTCCTCGCAAATGTTCTCAGAAGGCCTAGATTCATTCTCCACCACAAATGGTCACTTTTCACAACAGGAAGAGAGCTGCATCGCCAGCCAGAATGCAGACAGTAGTGGGTTTCAGGGCCTTGATGAGACCTTGCTGGATCATGATGAGATAGGTGAGGGACCCAGTCTTCTGGGAGATGAGTTGCTGCCTCAGCTGGAAGCTTTTGTTCAAGAGGAGACTTCCAACAGGTCTTGGGCAAATGCAGGACAAGATGAGAAAACACAAGAGGAAGCAGTGGAAGATGAGGAGGGAGAAGACATGGATTTTGAGCATTCCTTGCCTTGTTATGAGTCACAGGTAAGATCAACTGAGGTCCAATATATGGTGCTTACATGATTGTTGCTTTTGGGAGAGAGCAAACAAGGTTTAATGAAAGGTCAAGGACAAGCCTTTCTTGGTCAAAAATGGTTTAGAGTTACAGTATTGTGGAGGTCAGTTAATTTAAGTTAAATTAATGTAACTAAAACAGGCTGAAGCCAGAAAAAGAATGGACAGAAATTGGACAGAGTTTGTAGACGTTCAGTCAGGAGTGCTGGCTGGTAGGCGCCAACCCTCTGTATAATATTTAACTTCCTCTGACAGAGCAAGAACGAGTTTAACTGAAGTGTCGTCTTGAACAGGGAGCAGGAGACAGACAACCAATCATGCAGGCATAAAGACAGACAGACAGGCAGACAGGCACAGAGAAAGAGAGGAGGAAAGACTCCATTCAATCATAATGATTCAGTGTTTCTTCTTGAGTTGGAAGGCTGCAGGCAGGTAACAGCTGATTAGAAATGGCAGCAGTGTGCTCAGGACTTACCGGAGCTAAGCATACTTAAGGCTATAACAAGATGTGGGTCAGGCCAGCCAAGGGATACCACAACATGCACTCTGACTGGTTGGAGTGTGGGGGTGGAAGCGAAGTGGTGTGTTTTGTGTTTGTGCTTTTTAGGCTGAGTGTTTGCGGCTAGGGGCTTGTGGGAGGGGCCAGGGAGAATGAGAAGTCAGTGAGGGCAAGGAAGGGGGGAGGAATGAAGAGGAAATAGAAAGGAGAAAACAGCTAGCCACCTCTGCTGGAGGCAACGATTGCTTCTAGTTTTAGAAGAAGAGTCCGTCTGTGTGTCTCCCTCTCTCTGTCTGTCTCTCTGTCTCTCTCTCTCCGTGTCTCGCTGTCACTCTGACGCAATTGCCTCAGCCTTTCCCCACAGCCCAGTGCTGCTGACACAGGAGGCCTAGACTCAGAGTGCCTCACATGCAGTGTCTGCCAGTTCTAACGCACACACACGCACACGGTGCACTCAGGCTGCCAGTGCACACACAAGTTGGTATGCATGCTCTCTCACACACACGCATACACCTAATGCTAACCCTCTGCCAGATGCACACACACACACACACACACATCAGTAGACATACACACGCCTACCTAGTGTTTGTTTTGTCAGAGACTCCCTTTCTTTTACCACATTATATTCTTCCTGGCTCACTGAATTTTTTTCTTCAATATTTATTAGCATTACAAATATATGAATCATGAAAAGAGAAAAATATTAACAAATATCAACAAGTGTTCAACATCCCACAATTCCTCCTGGTGGACATATCATTGGACCAAATTTTGTTCTTCAACAGGATATTGATCGCAAGAATAATCAAAATTGTGCCGAATTTATATCCAGCCTAAAGAAAAGCAAAGCTTTGGGAATTATGTCTTCGCTTCCTCAGTCTCCAGATCTTTCTCACACTGAGCTGAATCGGACGGGCTGGACCCACACATTCGAAATGAGCATCCAGTAAACGAGACATAAATGTTTCGTATAAAAGGTGGAACGGTTTGCACATACATTATTTCCAGAAATTGCTGCAGATGAGGCTACAAATCTCTTCTGCTGTGATAACTGGAAGAGGGATGTTATTTTAATAAAACTTGTCTTTACCATCCATTAAATTGCGCTTACAGTGTGTATTGTTGCATTACACTTCAAAACCAGTCAGTTAAATTTATCTCTAATGTTTTCTTATAATAAAAATTTCAAAAAGCAGTGTACTGTTTAGTGCAGGCCTATTCAACTAGTGGCCCGCGGGCATTTTTTATTTTTTATGGCCCGCAAGACTGCCAGTAAATCAGTGTGTGATTTCTTCGGTGACATAAAAAAATGATGGGTTTTGAATCATGATTGACTGGTAGGCCCCCGCTACTTTTGCCAAGATTGGTTATCTGCTGTGTTGTATTAAACTAGCCAATCTGAGCACAGTAGTTATTATTAGCCAATCGCAGCCGAAAGAGGTGGGATTTGTCAGAAAATGGGTGAGTTGGCAGTGCTGGCAGTAACAAAAGAGAATCCGGTCTCACTCACACAGTGAGGGGGAAGTCTTTGTAGTTTTAGCTCAGTGCTGTACCTACTTTAACGAATGTAACAGTCAGAGTTCTCGTTTAGAACCGGACAGCGTTAAAGCGGCTATGTTTGATGGTTAAAGTGGCACTGACACGCTGCTGGACTGGCCATTGGGCATAACGGGCCGATGGTAAATTTGGGCTGGCTCAGAATCTCGTCAGCCCAAACCCCCCTCGGATAAACGGGCCCCGGCATGGAATCCAGTTAACAATAGGAGTCTTATCAGAGTCCCATAGAAATTCCTGCAGTGTCTATAATATATATTTTCTATAAGGGCCAAACACCATGGGTGAATGTAAAGAGACAAAGTCAGATAGCAGGCTTCCTCAGCTGATTTGTCTGTCCTCACAGATCCTTAAGTAAAGACAGACCGAGAGAGACAGACAGACAGACGGAGAGAGAGACAGACGGAGAGAGACAGACGGATGGGTCTGTAAATGTAAAGAGACAAAGTCAGATAGCAGGCGTCCTGAGCTGATTTGTCTGTCCTCACAGATCCTTAAATAAAGACAGACCGAGAGAGAGAGAGACAGACCGAGAGAGAGAGAGAGAGACAGAGTGTAAGTGTTTGTATGAAGGTTAGACAAGGCCATTCATGTGCAGTGGGCTGTAGAAAGCCAACAGATGCACAATGTGAGCCAGCCGCACTCAGACTTTGGGTAGCGGGAGAGGGTGTGTGTGTGTGTGTGTGTGTGTGTGTGTGTGTGTGTGTGTCTGTGTGTGTGTGTGTAGCTGTTT
>JBBPCW010000039.1:12982280-12996905 GCA_037974425.1 Phenacogrammus interruptus | reverse complement strand
TGTGTGTGTGTGTGTGTGTGTGTGTGTGTGTGTGTGTGTGTGTGTGTGTGTGTGTGTGTGTGTGTGTGTGTGTAGCTCTTATCTGCACTGTGAGTGGGCTACAGAGAAGCATTTGGAGAAGGACAAGAGGATCCAGCAGAAAATCAAACGCTTCAAGATCAAACAGGCTCAAAGAGCACACTTCTTTGCTGATGTAAGCGTGTGTGTGTGTGTCCAGCTATTTTTGTGGTTTAGCAAATCTTAGTTAGGTTACATTGTTTCGCATTTATTGTAGTAATTCACTAGTATAATTTAAATTGTGCGTTTCTTAATGTTTTCATTACAGATGGAGGAGGATCCCTTTAATCCTGACTATGTGGAAGTGGATAGAGTCCTGGAGGTCTCCTACTGTGAGGACAAGGACACTGGAGAGGTAATGTGTTTTTTGTTTGTTTGTTTGTTTTTTTATACTGAAACAAAACAGAAAGTTACAATAAAAGTGATCAATCATTGATGCCTGGATGCACATTTATATACAGTAGAGTAGTACATTGAATTCTGCACTAATGGTTTTCTATGTCAAAAGTAGTGATGCACAATTGTGATCTTTATTTCTGTGCCTCTCAATTTCACTTAATGTTATCAAACTGCATAGATTTTTCATTCAGGCTGGTTAAAATGGTGAAATCGTGTACATTGCAGATATACCCATATTATTATATTTATTATAGACAGTGTCTGAACCCATATGTGTTTTCTACATTTCTGTTGTTTTGATAGAGGCAAATACAATAAAAAATATTTTCTTTGGGTACTGTTTTGCTTTACAGTGGCTTCCATGTTCTAGGCCAAACTATCCGCGATCAGTGTCTCAATCGTTGGGTGACATATTACTAACCATCTCATATATTGACTTTGTGTAGACTTTAAAAACCTGAGACATCAGGTTCCTATCACCACTGCTGTGAATTATTCTGACTCTGTTTCTCTGGAACATGACATTTAACAGAATGACTTTGTGTACATCTTCACAATTGGAAAAATTTGAGGAATTCCCCTTGTCCCTGAGAAGGCCTAATTCTTGAGTTCATGAGTTCAGAAGGCCCAATCCTGAACACTTTTTCCTGCCACAATTGCCTTGCAATATCAACATCTCCCTTCTCCTCTGCCTCAGAATAGCCTTTTATTTCTTCAGGGCTCTGGCATGAAGTGAACTTGTGTTTTTGCTAGTTGCTATTCATGTGGACACATAATTCAGCAGGGTGGTAGTTTTATCTGTGCTGAGCCAGCACATGCTTTGAATCGCTTAGGCACTCAAGAACATGAATTTGTTGGATTTTTTTGCCTCTGACAAAAGATGTGTTTTTTGGAATACAGTCTTTTCAGACAGAGGGAAGAATTCTTTTGCATTGTTGCGTTTCCTGACTTTTTTTGGTCAGAATTGTTTATTGTGTGTGTGTGCTTGTGTTACAGCCGGTTGTGTATTACCTGGTGAAGTGGTGTTCGTTGCCATATGAGGATAGTACATGGGAATTAAAGGAAGATGTGGATCAGACTAAGATTGAGGAGTTTGAGCAGCTGCAGGCAGCGAAACCAGACTCCAGGAAAACGGTGAGAACTTTATCTCTCCAACTTCCTCTGCGTTTACTCTAAATCAGATTTCTTCAATATTTTCTGCAATATTAGCTTATGTATGTATAACTGTTCACAGAATTTCATCAGAACTAGAGCTTGAATCGACTCCTCTCTCCACCTCACTCACTTCTCGGTCTCTCTATCTCTCTCTTCTTTCCACAGGAGCGCCCCCCTGCGAGTCACTGGAAGAAGCTTGAGCATTCAAGGGAGTATCGTAATGATAACAGTCTCAGGGATTACCAGCTGGAGGGGGTCAACTGGCTGCTCTTCAACTGGTACAACAGGTCAGTAGACTCCTACTTTCTTTCATTTTTCAAGAACCAAAAATGGAAACAAATGTACCTCCATATTTTTATGTATTTCCAAATAAAAACGTACATTAGTGATTCTCTTTCTGAGCCAGAATTTTATTCAATGATCATGTAAGAATGGAGGTGAGAGTGGAGGGTGGTGGAGGTGGCCTAGTGGTAGGATACTTGCCTCTGGCGCAAGAGGTCATGGGTTCGAATCCTACCTTCAGCACACCACCACTGGTCCCTGAGCAAGACCCTTAACCCCAAGTTGCTCTAGGGAGACCGCCCCCTGTAGTTAGGGAATGGAAGTCGCTTTGGATAAAAGCGTCTGATAAATGCCGTAAATGTAAGTTAAATGTGGTTTAATGGTTAATCCCCACATCTTCTATTATTTGGTGATGTATTTAAAAAACCCTTTTAGAGGCAGACATAAAGGTTTAAAAGCAATTAGTTGGATGGAAATTTTCATTCCTAGTCTTCATTTAGGCAGAAACTCAGTGCTCATGCATCCTGAATGTGCTTGAATTCTAAGCAGTCGAATTGTTTCCCAACCCTTGGTGAATCTTTGTTTCTGCTCCACAGCCTGGATTATTTTGATGTTTGTGAGAAACTTGGTGTAGATTTTGTCCTTTTTGGTAAGCATTCAGTGTGAGGGCACAGTCCAGTGTGTTTGTGTGCACATCTGAGAGGGATGAAAAATAAGAGAACCTGTATGTGTTAAAGTGTGACCGTGAGAAATCTGTGTGTGTGAGTGTGTGTGTGTGTGTCAGGGCAGGGAGAGGGAGAGGTTTTTCACACAAGGGGGATAGATGTGGATACGGGCGCCAGATTGTTAAGTAGTGCGGAAGAGGAGCCAGTGGGCCGTGCAGCTGACGGCATGTCTGAGCCCACATGCCGGTCTCTCTCTCACACACACACACACACACGCGCGCGTGCACAAGTACAAACACACACTCATTTCACATAGACACACACACGTCTCGCTGTGGATTAGGCACAGACGTACACACCCATGCTGATTTTTGCAAACATTATTCATCTCAGTAAAGCTGTCAAATGTGTTTTCTTGAAACAAATTCAGTGAATCAGTTCAAAAATAGCATACATAGGTATAGTTTTACTGTCCAATTCTCATGATTTCTTTGGGTTTAAGGGTAAAACAAGTTTACTATTCAGACTGCAGGCTTTGGGGCACAGTTAATGAAGCTGCATGTCGTCAGAGATGATGTAGTTCCTTTGTTTTGCTGCCGAATGATGTAATGACACCGTTTCTCTCTTTCTCTGCAGACGTAACTGTATCTTGGCTGACGAGATGGGGTTGGGGAAAACCATCCAGTCTATTACGTTTCTGCAGGAGATCCACCGCACAGGGATTAAGGGACCCTTCCTCATCATCGCCCCACTCTCCACCATCGCCAACTGGGAGCGGGAGTTCCGCACATGGACACACCTCAACATCATTGTCTACCACGGCAGCGTGCTCAGTCGGCAGATGCTGCAGCAGTATGAGATGTACTTCAGGGACGCTCAGGTTAGATAGCATATCGACACACCTGCCTCTTTAAAACTATTCATTTTTTAATTGATCTGCACGTTTAAATTCATGTATGGCAGCCAGCAGAAATGTTTCAGATAGCTACATTTAACTTTCGAGCTGTTTGTCATAATGGACCTCAAATGTTTTGAATTATTAAATTATATCAATCAGAAATGAAATTCTTTCAGAGGTTGAAAAGCCAAAGCAGAGAAATAAATTTTTAAGTCTGTGTCCTGTTTTAAAGGCCGTAAAAGAATATTGTGGTCAGCACCACTGTGTGACGATGTGCTCTGCTCTGTGCATTGTTTATGGGCCACAGGCCAAGATAACCAGAATGTCCACAGTGTGGGAGTTTTTTTAGTAATAACCTGCTGCAATGCAGTATATGTAAAGCGGGGATGGCGCATTAGCACATTAATGATGCACGAACGTTTAAAACAAAAGCACTCTTGTTACACCTACTCTTTAACAGTTAGATTAGCGGGTTAATTGAATCAGCCCTACGCTGTACCATACACACATTCTGCTCATCATGAAATTCTGCATGTATACTATTCAGTGTGGACTACTCTGAGGAAGACTGCATTGGAGCATGTTTACCATGTTACTTTTATCATCATTAACAGAGCGACCGTGAGTCCTCTCTTAGGGGGTAAAAGCAGTGCTAGGTGCTGGTTGTTTGACAGGTGAGATTTGCAGAATAGTGAAGAAATGATTCAAGCGCATGCATTGGGGGATATGAATGGCGTTGTCAGCTCATTGCCTGAGGCTTTGCCTTGATGGCAACAAAATGCTTACACATACAATCACACGCTTTAAAACGAAGGCATAGACATATCATTTAAAATGTCAGAAGCAAGCATTTTATTTGGTCTGCCTTAATGCCTTTTTCTGAGCTAAACCTGTGTGCCTTAACGCAGAGTATGACTGTAGCAGTTAATCGACAGAGTCTGCAAAGATTAGAGAAAAAATTGTTTGATTGCGTTATGAATATAACGGCAGTATGGCTGTTAGTTAAATCTCCAAACTAACTTCATTACTTCTCTCTTTCAACCAGGGTCGCATTTTGAGAGGGACATACCGCTTTCAGGCAGTCATCACCACGTTTGAGATGATTCTTGGAGGCTGTCCGGAACTCAACGCCATTGAGTGGCGCTGTGTGATCATCGACGAAGCTCATCGCCTCAAAAACAAAAACTGCAAGCTGCTGGAGGGCTTCAAGCTAATGAACCTGGTACATAACACACACAAATATGTTCTTATTCATTCTTTTTATTTAGAGCTAGTTTTGTGCTGTATTTTAGCAGAAGCTCCTCATTTCTGGTTGTTCCCCACTGCTGACATGCTGCATTCTGATTTTTAGGAGCATAAAGTGTTGTTGACTGGCACCCCGCTGCAGAACACTGTGGAGGAGTTGTTCAGTTTGCTGCATTTCCTGGAGCCGTCACGTTTTCCTTCAGAAAACACCTTCATGCAGGAGTTTGGAGATTTGAAGACTGAGGAGCAGGTGTGTGTTTGTGACCGTTTGTTTAGGTGTGATTGGGTGTACATGTATGTATACTACCGTCCATTTATGCATCTGGGGGTTTTTGTTTTTTGAAGTGGGATAGTATAGTATGCTTGTGTTTGCAAATTTAAAAAATCTGATAAGTAGATAAAACACTTCTACTTTGTTTTAATACTTAAGGATTAATATTTCATTAAACCTTAAGGACCCTTATTTGTGTTTACAGTAAATCTTATAACTTTTTATACACATTTATAAACATATGATTATTGCTTTCATTACAGTTGCCAGGTATTTTTTGTTGTTGCTAAATAGTATTTCAGTTAATAATTGAAAAAAATTTCTAGTATTCAAAGGGTTAATTGTATTACAAAGTCCAATGCTGTGTGTGTCTGTGTGTGTAGGTCCAAAAGCTACAGGCCATTCTCAAACCAATGATGCTTCGCCGGCTGAAGGAGGATGTTGAGAAGAAACTGGCTCCTAAAGAAGAGACCATCATCGAGGTGGAGCTCACCAACATTCAGAAGAAATACTATCGTGCCATCTTGGAGAAGAACTTCTCCTTCCTGGCCAAAGGAGCTGGCCAAGCCAACGTTCCCAACCTGGTCAACACCATGATGGAGTTGAGGAAATGTTGCAATCACCCCTACCTCATCAAAGGTAACATACGTGAACATGCTGAAAATACTGGTTAAAATGAATCATTCATAATCGAATATTTAATTTGAATAATTAATGGAATGAATAATTTAACAAAACTTTTGCCCAAATATCCTCATAGCTCAAAAGTAGTTAATTGTACACACACTTGTCTTGTTAAGTATGTTTTGTATAACAATGCATCACTTAAAACCATTTTGAAGCCAGATTTGTATCTTATTATTAGAAAAAAACAGCATGTCCTATAGTTTTAGAAACCACTTAAGCAAGTCTAAGCAAGACAACTAAGTCTAAGCAAGATTTTGGCATGCACAATCATAACATGAGCTTCAATTGCTTGTTGGATACAAGAGCTCCAATGTAAAACTGAAAATGTCTGTCTCAATGACTACATTTGTGATGAGAGGAAAAAATAGTTTAATACATCATATTAAGGCACGTTTTCATTCATAACAACAAGAAAAAAGTTGCACATCACCTAATCTTGTCTCTCTATCATTTTCAGGGGCGGAAGAGAAAATCCTGGAAGACTTTCGGGAAGTGTGCAGCCCCTCGTCCCTAGACTTCCACCTGCAGGCCATGGTGCAGTCTGCTGGCAAACTGGTTCTCATCGACAAGCTGCTGCCCAAAATGAAGGCTGGTGGACACAAAGTTCTCATTTTCTCCCAGATGGTTCGCTGCCTCGACATCTTGGAAGACTACCTCATCCAGAGACGGTGAGTGGCCGTGTCTTAAAATCTTAAAATTGTCTTTTCTTTTATTTAGGGATGACCGATTCTAGTATGCTTTAATTGTTTAGATTATGGCCAAAGTGGGCCTAGTCCAGTTCCAGTCCTTCACTTATTTTGCTCTGTTCTATGGTAGAGGAGACCTAAATATTATCCAACCTGGAGCAGTGAGGCATGTTTTCAGAAAATACAAAAACAGTCTAGATGTCCACAGTGTTGAAGAGTGAAAAATTTGAATTTGAATCATTCTCCGCTCTAATGTTCCTGCTGTTTTGCTGCATGCCCATTTTAAGATGAGCTGTGGCTGGTATCGAGTTTTATTTCTGGCAGTAATCTCAAGCGTCATGCCACCAAGGCCATGCTAAATACACTTGAAGTTTTTTTTAATCATGAGCGGCAACCACTTGAAAATGAAACTATCAAAGAGCGTTTCTGCTTTACTGGCTGCACCACGTCTGGTTTTAACCCATGATGCAAAAATGGCACATTCAAATTCGAGAGAATAGAACAGCCTGCTTTTGCATGTATAAAATCATAGCATTTTCACAATACTTTAAAACAGTGGTCTCCAACCTTTATTTCGGTTTAATATCAGAAATTATATCCACGGCCCGGCCTTTAAGGAGTGGCAGATAAATATACATATATTATACAAAGAAATGATACGCATAAAATGGGGATATTTTAAATATATAATAATTGGGGTATCTTTAAAATACAATAATAAACGTAAATCCAGTGTGTACTCGCAGCTTTATTAACAGCATTTTCATAATAAGAAGCCAACAACATAACACGGGTAGCCGGCGGACCGGTACCACATGACCCACGGCCAGGTACCGGTCCGGGGGTTGGGGACTACTGCTTTAAAATACAATATTACAATATAGCTATCTGATTATATACCACAGTACACATGTATTTTATTAAAGCAAACTATATGGACTATAAGTATTATATAACTATAAGTATTGGGATGTCTGACCATTACACCAGTCGGGGTTTGACATGACTTTACATTCAAATCCATAGACTTTAATATGGAGTTGGTCCCCCCTTTGGAGTTATAACAGCTTCCACTCTTCCTGGATGGCTTTCCGCAAGATTTAAGTTTCTTTGGGAATTTGTGCCGATTCATTCTGTAGAGCATTAATGAGGTCCGACACTGATGTTCGACAAGAATGTCTGGATCAGTCTCCATTCCAGTTCATCCCAAAGGTGTTGAATGGGGTTGAGGTCAGGACTCTGTGCGGCCAATCAATTTCACACCAAACTCATCCAGCCATATCTTTATAGAGCTTGCTTTGTGCACTGGGGCACAGTCATGTTGGAATAGAAAAGGTTCTTCCCTAAACTGTGTTGTCTAAGTTGGGAGCATGGTGTGGTCCAAACTATCTTGGCCTGCTGAAGAATTAAGACAGTCCTTCACTGAACGTAAGGGGCCACCTGAATTCAGTAGTTAAGAAGTTTTCCAATACATTTGTCCATATAGTGTATCCGGTCACCAGTCAATATTAAATGCACAATAAATGACCAGGTTGACTAAAAATAAAACACATCAGGTCCAGATTATACTACAGTAGTGTGATGGTCAACATCAAGGACTTGGCGTGGTGCTCAATATCAGATTGGGAGGCAGTTTCTTTGTAAGATGATGCCTAAAAACCACATTAAGCCATATTAAATTTATAATGACTAGTCGGCCAACCGATAATTTGGGAATTGATATATATTTGAGCACATATTGTAGCACAGTGGCAAAGCTGTTTTGTTTTGCTATGTTTAGTTCTTAATAATGACATGCTTATGTCACTATTATGTGCAATAATTGACATGGTATAAAGTGCATCAATAGTAAATTGTTTCGGCAGTAATTGTATTTGTTTATTTGTAGTATTTATATACAAGTCTCTTATTGAAGACTTTCTTGAGTTTTATTTTGACTTTATATTAAATTTTGTATTGTTCTTGTCTTTGTATTTCTTACTGTTCAGTTGGTGCATAAGCAGTTTCCTCCAGGATCAATAAACTATATCAAAAAGCACTGAATTAATTTTTTAATGCGCTGCAACTCTGTTGATGTTTTGATGACCTCAATAGTAAACACAGTAAAGTGCCGCCTGGTGGATTTGTATAGAATTGCAGTTGCAGAAAAATCAGGTTTTCCTCGGTTTTTGAAAGGAAAAAGGAGGAACAAGGGAAAAAAACGTGTCTGAAATGTGGAGATGGAGGGGGCTGAATGTTGATCAGTGACCACCTGTGTTCATAATGAAATGAATGCCAGAAACCTGTAGAAGTGGGAACAATTTGCTGGTCTTCTCAAGCAAATGTGCCATTTTTTTCCACAAAAAAGAACAGAATGCGTTTAAGGTTAATATCCGGTATGGCAGTATTTCTCAGGTTCGCAATCAGTATGTTTTTATTATGGAATGTAGAGTGTCCTCACAAGTATAGTAATAGTATTGCATGTGTATGTATTTGAGTGCATGTGAGTGTGGAGAGTGAGAGGGCTGTTGGCAGGTCTAGCCATAGTTCAGTAGAAGGGCACAGACCCCCTAGAGAGCTCACATCAGACACAGAGAGAGCCTAGAGCTCTAAACAGCCTGAAGTAGGTCAGCGAGAGAAAAAAGGAGGGGGAGGGAGAGAAATGACATAGCAAAGAGGTATGATGTGCTCGAGTGTCAGGATGAGAGAATGAGGGAAAGAGGGAAGGGGAAAAGAGAGAGCAGCCTTGTTCATGTACCTGCCACACTTTTTTTTTTTTACTTGAGGCTGTACTCTAAATCAGCCATTTACAGCAATACAGTAAAAGGCCACTGGGAGCGATTTCTCTGACACAGATGAAGTACTTTGCTGGGGTTTTTTTTTGTCTGAAACAGCATTTCCTGAACTTTCTATTAACTTTCTGTTTGTATCATATTGTGTTTGTTCAGATACCTCTATGAGCGAATAGACGGGCGAGTGCGTGGGAACCTAAGGCAGGCAGCCATAGATCGGTTCAGTAAACCGGACTCGGACCGATTCGTCTTCCTGCTGTGCACAAGAGCCGGCGGACTGGGCATCAACCTCACTGCTGCTGACACCTGCATCATCTTTGACTCAGACTGGAACCCTCAGAACGACCTGCAGGTAGACACATACACACATAAATTACAAGAAATTCACATTGTAGGTGCTTTGTATGATTTGTAATGAATTTATTTGTATTGCACTGCTGCACATAAGTATTTGAAGAAACCTGAGAAAATCAGTGTTAATATTTGGTACAGAAGTGTTTGCAATTACAGAGGTCAAACGTTTTCCATAGTTCTTGACCAGGTTTGCACACACTGCAACAGGGATTTATGCCCACTCCTCCACACAGATCTCCTCTAGATCTGTCAGGCTCTAGGGCTGGCTTTGAGAAACACGGAGTTTCAGTTGGATTTTCAATTGGATTTAGGTCTGGAGACTGGCTAGGCCTCTCCAGAACCTTGATATGCTTCTTACGGAGCCACTCCTGGGTTTTCCTGACTGTGTGCTTCGGGTTATTGGAAGTCATGTTGGAAGACCCAGCCATGACCCATCTTCACTGCTCTGACTGAGGGAAGGAGGTTGTTGCTCAAAATCCCACAATACATGGCCCCCTTCATCCTCTCCTTAATACAGTGCAGTCGACCTGCCCCCTTCATAGAAAAGCACCCCCAAAACATGATGTTTCCACCCCCAATCTTCACAGTATGGATGGTGTTCTTTGGATGAAGCAACTCCTTCTTTTTCCTCCAAACACGGCAAGTTAAGTTTAGACCAAAAACTTCTATTTTGGTCTCATCTGACCACATGACCTTCTCCCATGCCTCCTCTGGATCATCCAGATGGTCTCTGGCAAACTTCAGACGGGCCTGGACATGTGGTGACTTGAGCAGGGAGTCTTCCGTGCAATGCGTGATTTGAAACCATGACGACGTAGTGTTCTACCAACAGTGACCTTTGAAACTGTGGTCCCAGCTCTCTTCATGTCATTGACCAGCTCCACCCGTGTAGTTTTGGGCTGATTCCTCACCTTTCTTATCAGTGATACCCCACGAGGTGAGATCTTGCATGGAGCCCCAGTGGAGTTAGGTATGGAGACTGGCTAGGCCACTCCAGAAGCTTGATATGCTTCTTACGTAGTCACTCCTGGGTTTTCCTGGCTGTATGCTTCGGGTTATTGGAAGTCAGCCATGACCCATCTTCAGTGCTCTGACTGAGGGAAGGAAGTTGTTGCTCAAAATCCCGCAATACATGGCCCCCTTCATCCTCTCCTACAATGTGAATTTCAGACCCCTCCAAGTGGGAGAACTTGCAAAATTGCAGGGTGTTCAAATACTTATGTTCCTCACTGTATGTGTGTATGTGAGAGAGAGATTATTATTAGGAAAGAAGTGACTGAAGCAAAGCTTAAATTAATATTTGTAAACTAATCCCTGGTTATAAATGTTTTCTAAAAAGATTTCTTCATTCTATTTGTTATTTGTTAGTTGCCTGTATTTGTGCAATACAGAATTGCCATTTCATTACATTAAATTTTTTTTTCTGTTTTCTGTCCAGGCCCAGGCTCGCTGCCACAGGATTGGTCAGAACAAGGCGGTGAAAGTGTATCGACTGATCACACGTAACTCATATGAACGAGAGATGTTCGACAGGGCCAGTCTCAAACTGGGGCTGGACAAGGCTGTACTCCAGAGCATGAGTGGACGGGACAACAGTCTGGGGGGAGGAGGGGTAAGCTGCTGAATGAAACAGAAAAAAAGATCAGTCTTCATGATTATAGCCTGTTCTGATATGAAGGAGGACATAAACCAGTGTAACAGTCTTGTATGAAAATGGTCACCCTTAGTCAAAGTGTATTCTTGAGATGTTTTGTGATCATCTACTAAATTGTGTTTTTCCTTTAATTCTGATGTGTAATAGGTATTTATTTTCCATATTTATATATTCCAGTTGGTACATGTTTGTTTTTGGCGTCGGTTGTGATTCTGTTATGTTTAATGAAAGTTCCTTTAGAAAACCCAGAGTTTCCTTTACTTTTCTTTTGTAATTCAGTAAGTCAGGCAGGATAATGGAAGGTTTCTCTGAAGGAATGTCTTTGCAGTTTTCCAAACAGTCATTTCAACACTTGAAACAAAAAAAAAATGTTTGAAATTGGCAAGGATTACAAACAGCTCTGCAAACACTTCCAGTTAGCAGCTGTCAGAAATATTGGCAAGAAATGGAAGTTAAATTGAACGCACTAAAAGCCACATCTTGACGAGTCATAAATTAATCCAGCAGTTTGTCAGATCTAAAGTACAAATTTACATTTCAGTCCAATAAACCAGCAAAAGATTTTTTTAAGCTGCCATACCTCCTAAATATATGCAAACATTTTCAGAAACATGGGTTATACCAGTGAATGGAGGCTTTAAGACTAGGCTTCATTAGTGCGCCAGAGTAGTTACGCCCATGTTGTCCAAACAGGCAGATCTTTTTGCACTTTACCTGTGGATTTTGATTTGTGCTCAGATATACCATGTAAACGTCTTCTTTTATCCAAGTATGAAAAATATAAATATATAGTAAAAATATGTAGAAAAATAGAAGAGTACCCCTGTAATGGACTGGCAACCTGTCCAGACTGTTTCTACATCTTTAACTTTATAACCACTGAAATGGGCTCCAGCTCGGATAATGAATGAACGTTAGAGTAAATTTTTACATTTTATTCTGTTGTACCACAGTCTTCAGGTGGAGATTGCCTTTGGTCATAAGTTTGTCCAATAAAGTATATAACTGTTAGAATGACTGAAAAGTTAAATGCTTTACATAAAAATCATTTCTTTCATATGTTCCACATAACAGACACTAGATGGTCCTTATTTTTTGTAAACCTACTATTTAGATTTTTTTAGTCATACTCTGCTTATCTTTTATACAGCAGATCCAACAGCAGCTATCTAAGAAAGAGATTGAGGATCTTTTGCGGCGTGGAGCGTATGGTGCCCTGATGGATGAGGAAGATGAGGGTGCAAAATTCTGCGAGGAGGATATCGACCAGATTCTCCAACGCAGGACCAAAACCATCACTATCGAGTCAGAGGGGCGGGGGTCCACTTTTGCCAAGGTTTGTTTAATGATTAACATTTATATTATATAGACCAGGTATCACCAATGAACAGGGTCTAACATTTTCTCCTGTCGCTATTCTTCTTTAATCACATTTGCATTAATGTTGGTTTGAAAATCATCTTATAAACAATCTTATAAAAAGCTTTTAAAACGTTTACATAAGTTTAGGTAAACTCTGTTCTAGTGTATCAAACTGGCAGCCCTTCGTATGACTCAGTAGCTATGAAGTAGCTCTCAGTTTGAAAAAGGTTGGTGACACAGATTCCATTACACCAATAGTCTATATCAGCTAACACGGTCCATATTTAACTGTCAGAAAGAAGAGATTTGTACGTTTTAAAATGTAGCTAGGCTGGTAGAATGTTGGATATTATTAGATAATGTCACATGGTAGTCTTTTTCCTTAAAAAAAAAAAAACAGTCGTTATATAGACAAAGTGTTAAGATTGATAGCAAAATCTACCTGCTAATCTTTATCTCCACCCACGTTTGGCTCGTGACAGGTGTTTTTTCTCACCTTAGCTGTAAAACAGACAGATGGGAAACACATACAGCTCACTTACATGAACAAATACATTGGATCCCCTGATATATTAAATACTTTAAACTGTAGTTATTTGAAGGTGCTTGAATCTTCACACTGGCCATCGAATATGCATGCGTATGTGATAAAGTTTTGCTTTCCACGTACTGTATTAAATTTTGTATCAGCGTCTACATACATGAATCAGAGCAGACGATATTAATACTGTATGTTGCTATTGTGGGAAAACCTCCTCTCGCCTCTCTATAATCTTCAAGAGACAATGCTGGGTCTTAATCAGTGTAAAACTTTCTTCTTACGACCCACAGGCCAGTTTCGTAGCTTCAGGGAACCGGACAGACATCTCTTTGGATGACCCCAACTTCTGGGACAAATGGGCCAAGAAAGCTGAGATTGACATGGACACAGTCAATGGCAGAGTGAGTTGATTGTGGGAGCAGTTGGGTGAGATCTTTTAAAAGAGCAAAGGTCTGAGTTCAATGAAGTTTTTTGTCGTAGATCAAATTATAGCAATCGCTATACCAAACGCCGCCTTTTGTCTTCTTAACGACACATCAGATGTTAACCTAAAGCTTGTTCAATACAAAATGATATTAACTGGTTTTATTGTGGCAAGAAAAACAATCACAAAACACTGTATTACTCCTGGGATAGATCTAAAGTCTCTTTGGGCCCACAGCCTTACTAACATAGTTAATTTAGAACACAGCCAGAAACCGTGAATGTCTAGAAAAACTTCCTATCCAGAATTGTTCATTGGAGAAGAGACTGTTTATGAATGAATGAATGGGCTATAATGTACAATGTACACCTGCTATCTTTACTTTGTGGAAATGCTTATTAAAATGCCTGCTACTTCACTATGAAGAAATCTTGCTTTGTGATAAACTCAATCACTAAAATGAACAAAACAATGTCAATATGATGACTGAGACAATCCACAGGGGTGATAGCGTTTCAGCACCACGACGGATTTCCGGCGTACTGTGGCTGCGAGAAAAAAAACCGAAAAAAAAACAGGTTCACGGATATTGATCTGTCATTTCTCTAGATCTGAGACCTAGCAGCTTTAACACTCAACGACTCAAACAATACACCTACTAGCCGATGAGCCAATCAGAAGTAGGGAAGCTGACGGGCCTTGTGTCTTTGTCAAATAGATTGATACAGGTTAAGGCAATGCTCCATGGGCGAAGGTGTTTTTAGCTCACATACTGTACAATTATGTGTCTCATACTGGAAACTCAAACCGTAAGTCATGGCTATGTTTATGAAGCCTGGGGAAGACATTAAAGTTATCGATAAAGGCATAAAGAATAAATGGCGCTAGGCTTAGATTGAGGATGTGGGTAGCGACGGAAAGCCCTTTGGAAGCTGGTGTCAAAAGCTCTGGCAACCAGGAGCATGCTATTGCACTGTGTGCGCAAGGAAACTAGCGGGAAAAAAGTGCCGTCACGGCACAAATTAGACCCTGTTCAAACAGTCAGAGCACTGCAACACATCACGTTTGCCAGGGGCAACAGCCACAGATTTAAACACTCGCTTGTGCTCCTTCATTGCTGAGCTTGACCTGTCATTTACTATCGCCCACCCACTCGTCACTTTATGTAAGAAAT
>JBBPCW010000039.1:12961880-12973502 GCA_037974425.1 Phenacogrammus interruptus | reverse complement strand
AGAGCAAAACAAATTAGTACAAAGTTGCTGCAGATGTTTACTCAGATCATTTTCTTTTATTATGTATAATGTATAACAGTCTGTTATCTCTAAAGATTCATGTTTATTTTTGCAACTTCTCTCTGCCTTCTCTCCTGTTCCTCCCCTCAGATGTAGTGGATCCCTCTCTCTCAATTCAGCCAATCACAGAAGAGCGTGCTTCCCGTACGCTGTATCGCATAGAGCTGCTTCGACAGGTGCGTGAGCAGGTGCTGCGGCACCCACAGCTTTATGAGCGCTTGACACTGTGCCAGCCAGGACCAGACCTGCCCGTTTGGTGGGAGCCAGGCAACCATGATCGGGATCTGCTGATTGGTGCAGCCAAGCACGGAGTGAGCCGGACTGATTACCACATACTGCGCGATCCAGAGCTCAGCTTCATGACTGCTCAGAGGAATTACAGCCAGAACAAGGGGGTTTCATCTCAAACCCAAACCCAGACCCAGACCCAAACCCAGGCACTGTTGCTAGGGCAGTCGCGCACACCGACCCCCTTACTACAGAACCAGCCTTCTGGGGTCCCAGCCTCACCACTACTGGCTAACTCTGCCCCCAGAGAAGAGGAGGTCTTGCCCAAGGAGGAGCAACTTTCAGAAATGGAGCAGGAGAGCCGGCAGAAGGAGGCACTGATGGAGGGGTGGAGTCCTTCCGTTAGGCCTCCTACGCCCTCCGGAGCGGTGGTGGGAAAAGAAGACATAGTGGAGAAAGGTGGGGAAAGTGAAAAACGGATGGTGGCTGCCAGAACAAAACCACTCACACCGAACGCCGGAGACCGGAAGCAGAAGAAATTGAGCAAGAGGAGCCGCAAGGAGGCCAGGAGAAGATCTGGCTCAGATACGGATTCAGATGGATCTTCATCGAGCTCCTCTTCAAGTTCTTCGTCAAGATCCTCGTCTTCATCGTCTTCCTCGTCGCGATCAGGATCCAGTTCTTCATCCTCCTCTTCTTCTTGCTCTTCTGGCTCATCTTCGTCATCATCGTCATCATCTTCTGAGGACAGCGACAGTGAAGAAACTCAGAAGAACAGTGAGTGGTTGAGTTGCTGCCTACTAAAATTGCAAGCATTGTGTTATGTAGATGTGGTTCTCAGGCCTGGTTCTAGAGATCCCTGGAAGGGTTCATTGATTGCTTCAGGTTGAATAGTCAAAACATCAGAACATTCAGGTTAGCGACTCTCTAGGACCATTGTTAAGAAGCAGTGGGACCAAAATGTCTTTTTGATTCTTGAAACCTAATGGTTTAGGTTACATAACAATTTCCAAGAATGGGCTAGAGGGCCATAGATGTGTTTCCTTTTTTAATGATGTGCTGTGGCACAAACTCAAACCCCCTAATTCCTGATTCTCTCAGTTTGAGACTGAAATGATATATTTGCTGTTTGTTTGTGTTTTTTTTTGGTTTGTTTGTTTTGGGGTTTTTTGAGAAACAAACAATGCACTGACATTTTCATGGCTAAATTTAGCACCACCAAGCACAGTTGACAGGCAGATCAAGGCCACTGAGCTATTGATTTGAAAGAAACATGCTCTGCTACACAGTGCTGATTTAATTTCAGGAAGGTCAGCTCATTTTGTGAGTGATTTTTTTTACATTGTGCATAGCTCAGATTATTCTTTTTTTATCTGCATTATGGCAAGTTGTCTACATACTTTAACGAAATGAAAATGTGTGTGTGTTTCTGTGTGTAGCCTCAGCAGTGCCTGGTGTAAAAGGCTTTGATGAGGACAGTATAGCATCTCATAGCACTACCCACGACGAGATGCAGGACAGTCACGTGACCAACGGCATCACTCACCCCGCCCACCCCTTTCAGGGAGGCTACATGCTCGCTGCTTCCTATTGGCCGAAGGTAAATGATTATTGCAGAGAGCTTTTTTTTTTTTTAGTGCTCGTTGTTTTGTGGTTAATCGGCCTTTCTTGGTGTTACTTAGTGATGTCACCATGCTGCTGTTGTCCTCACCTTTCAGGACCGTGTTATGATAAACAGATTGGACAGTATTTGTCAGGCTGTGTTGAAGGGCAAGTGGCCTGGCTCTCGGCGTGCATACGATGGAAATGCAGTAGCCTCTTTTTACACCACTAAACTCTTGGACAGCGCAGCCAACCTCACAGAAGACCCCTCAGCCTCCCCTCAGGGGTTAAAGGTGAAGAAGCATGATGCAGACAGAGAAAAGGAGTTCTCAGTCAAAATCAATGACGTATGTTATTTTAAGTTCTCCCCCACAAATGCCGACCCGCAATGGTTATTGCGGTGTTGAGCATGTTTCATTTGCTTTTGTTTGCTCCTGCGCTTAACGTAATTTCAGTTTGCCCCTCTTGGTTGTGTTTGTTTTATTTGATATATTATTTAATTTCTGCTTTTTAATTTCAAATCTTTATCAATTTCATTTTGGTTTTTAGCTTGCGCTGCTGTAAAAGAGATTTGAGCCTTTATTTAACACCTCTGGCTTTTGATTTTTGACCCCTTTAGCAGGAGGGCAGTCTTAAGCTGACCTTCCAGAAGCAGGGATTGCCATTAAAACGCCCTCTGGATGGTGAGGAGGGACCTCTTGCTCAGCAGCAGTATCTGGCTAGGCTACAAGAGTTACAGAGTGCCTCTGATAGCGGTCTGACTGACTACACCAAATCACTGAACAACTATCCGCAAGGTAATGTTACAAAGTATTCTTATCACCACAAATTAACAGGTACACTTGTGGCTATGTAATACTATCAAAAAAACCATCCCATAACACAATTATTTACAGTATATCTGAAACATTTGTTAATCCTTACCAAGCTGTTACCAAGACATTTATGGGTAAGAACAGCCATTTATAGATGAGAACCGATCACAAAGTTTTATACAATTGCACTGCAGTGGATGTTAACTAATGTATTGACATTGGAGCAGTTCTGAAATTCAGCATGAGCTCTGAGGAGCAGCGGCCCCAATTTGGCTAAAAGAATAATAATACAAATAAAGCTTAAAAAGAATAGTGGTGTGATTAGATCAATTTCAAATGATGTGACCAGTGTAAAACAAGTTTTTCATGCTGACACAAACACCCTTAGACTGGTCAGAGCTTGTATTTAGAAGTATATTGTAATCAATCACACACCCCCATCCCCGCCATAGGTGTAACAGGGGTGTCCGGTGTAACTGGAATGGTTGGCATGGCCGGTCAGATGCGTCTGAATGGAGTTGTTGATGGTCAGCCGGTGGTGAAGAGAAGAAGAGGAAGGAGGAAGAACGTGGAAGGGATGGATCTTCTCTTCATGAACAAAAACAGACTTCCTGGAATGTCTGATCGGGTATGGCGTCTTATTACTATGAAGACAGCAATAGTGATTCTCTTCTTTAGATTTACTAATTAGTTCAGAAAAAAATCATCCATCTCCTGTTTCTATAGGGTTCTCCAGGTTGGAGTGGGGTTGTCCCTGGAGTGTCCACTGGCCCGGGCTTCCCTCAGGCTGCTGGGCCAGTGGATACTGAGAGCAGAGTTCCCGTAATCAACCTCAAAGACGGGACACGGCTCGCTGGAGATGATGCTCCGAAGCGGAAGGAGCTAGATCAGTGGCTAAAAGAGCACCCAGGCTTTGTGGCAGATGTTGGAGCATTCATTCCTGTGAGTCGGTGACCTCACACTGTGCACATTTCGAAAATTTTGATTCATCTCATGAAATTAACGTCAGAGATAACACAAAAATATGCAAAACTTGGGGTTCTTAACAATAACTTTGATTTAAAAATTCTGACACTTAAAAATTGTTTAGCTTTCTTCATATAGGTTTTATATGATGTTTTTTTTTAAGACCTTGTGTAACTAAATTAACATTTCACAAATTCTATGTGTGTCTGTGTTAACAGGGCGTGAATAAGGTTCAGTTTCAGGACGGAAGGCCCAAACAGAAAAGGCATCGCTGCAGAAACCCCAACAAGATTGATGTGAACAGCCTCACAGGAGAGGAAAGAGTTCAAATAATCAACAGGAGAAACGCTCGCAAGGTTAGTGGGAGAGTGTGTTTGTGTATCTCTTTTGCCTTATAATTGTGTGGCTTCCTCATTTCATGTCTTAGAACTGTTCACTTTGTATGTATGTGCTTTACATCAACCTATCTGACTCTGTTGTCCCACCTCCTCCCAGATTGGCGGCGCGTTTGCACCCCCTCTAAAGGATCTGTGCCGCTTCCTCCAGGAGAACCAAGAGTATGGCGTTCCTCCAGAATGGGCAGATGTTGTCAAACAGTCGGTGAGAATAACTGTTGGGCTTTGCAGGTCTTTCATTTCTTGTGTGAACGCTCTACCTACTTATTTGTTTGGGGATTTAGTCTACCCTTTGGAATAAATGAGGAATCCATGAAAAGTCTTTTTCAGTGTAGTCAGCATTGCCCCTTTTTTAGTTGCTTTGCAAGTTGTTTAATTATTGTCTTCTTTAAGTTCTAATTTTGACCCATGGCAAGCATCTGAATAGAGTATTGTGATATTGGTTGTAAAAGGACAAAAATAATTAAATGTGTCTTTGAAGCTGCTAACCACAAAAGTATATTTGGACAAATGAGCGGTGAATAACTAGAAAAACTCATCACTTAATATGTTATTCTGTAGATAATATTGAATCAGTACTAGTAGTTCAGTTAAAAAAAAACTTTCAAAGATATTTGAACACAGTTATTCTGTGCCTATTTCGGATATTCGAGCTTCAAGTTCGCAAATGATCACCAATACAATCATATGCAAAAGGTTTTGCTGTCTTGTACCAATTGAATTTTTTTAAGAGAACGGAGTGCTGCACCTTTGACTTCAGGCTTGCTATTTACTTGTCAAGTTTTATATAGTTGTGCTCTGTAAAAAAAAAAAATAAGAAAAATATAAATATATATGTATAGAATTTTATTGCTATTTTAATTAAATAAATAGAAAGCATCTCCCTGCATGATTCTCAAATGGTACCGCTAGAGTTGGTCATTTAGCAAAGCACAGTTTGCTGTTACTTTTCCTGTATCTTACCGGTATTGTTTGCATTTCACCAGGGCTACCTCCCAGAGAGCATGTTTGATCGTATCCTTACTGGTCCAATCGTTCCGGAGGAGGTAAGCAGACGAGGACGCCGGCCTAAGAATGCTCTGCCCAAAGCAGCGGCTACAGCGAACACTGGAACTAATGCTGCAGCTTTGGGGCTCAACCCTCTTCTGGCCAACGGCCTCCTCACTGGTCTGGACCTGAACAGCTTGCATACCCTCCAGAGCATCCAGTCCCTCCAGCTCACCGCTGGACTCATTGGCCTGCAACCCGACGCTGCCAACATGGCCGCAATGTTACCCATGATGTTGTCTGGCATGGCTGGGCTGCCTAACCTCCTCGGGATGGGCAGTCTACTGGGAAAACAGGATACAGGTGCCGTTGCAACAGGGAGCGAGGAAGCAGCGAAGAAGAAGAGTGGAGAATCGACTGCTCAAGCCTCAAGTGTGGACATCAAAGTGGAGAGGACAGAGAGCCAAAGCTCCCCAGCTAGCAGCTCAACCATCACCAACTCTACCCAGTTAAATGCTTCTGCCTCGGGCCACCCACTGGCCCTCAACCCCCTACTGCTTTCCAGCATGCTTTACCCAGGGATGCTTCTCAATCCAGGCCTTAACATGCCTGTGGCCAATCAGCCGCAAGCTACTAACGCTCAGCCCGCCCCTTCGGCTCAACCTGTCCCCTCTGAGGCTGCAAAGCAACAACCTGGGCGATCAGAGGTGAAGGCAGAGGACAAAGGGGAGGAGCCTGAGGAACAGAAGGACAACAGTGGTCCAGAGGGCTCTGGCAAGGCGGAGTCATCTTCCTCGGCATCTGAAAGCTCCTCCTCATCATCGGAGGAGTCCGACTCCAGTGATGAAGACTGAGCCTTTATACACATATAAATACATATTATATATTTATATACATCTCTTAGAAATGTATACATACAAACACATATAAGAGCACTTACTTACATCATGGATTTTTTTTGTTTTCCTGTAAATATAAGAACTAAAGTGTTGTGTAATAAAGATTTTAAAAAATGGAAAAAGAGGCAAGATTCTGCTGCAGATGCTGAAATAAGATTTCAGTGTTTGTTTAGGTACAATGTTGTTTTGAAAAGACATTTTGCATGTCCAAAAAAAAAAAAACTTTAGTAGATTTATGGACTTTGTGAACTTGTATTGCACAATGATGTACAATTGCAACAGAGGTGAAATCAAAAAATTGGCATTACTGTATTAATTATGTTGGGATTTAATTTTATTAAAAAATGAGGACATACATTATTGCTCATGCGGAGCTGGATAATTAATATATTTTGTGTTGCGAGAACCAGAGCTCGGCTATTTTGGTTTCTTTTGTAAATAATTTTGCAGGATCATAGACATCTGGATTTCACAGACAATACAGAACTTACTTCAGCAATAACACAGGCAGCTAACGAATGTCACTGAAGCTGTAGATACCGCTGTCACCACACTTCAATCTGCATTCTTCCTCAACTCTTCTCCTCTTCTTTTTTATAGCCACTCATTTTCTCCTCTTAAGACTTCAATTCTTATGTTTTTTCCTTGCTTTCTTCCTTCCATACCTGTTTATCCCTTCATCCCAGCACACATTTCAGACCTTTTTGACATCTGCATCACTCGACTAGAAACGCCTTCTGATAACTCTTCCAACGTAGTTGAATGGAATATTTGGTTTTGTTTGGTCAGTCACATAAGTAATGATACCTGACACATAAGGGTCACAGCAATTTGTATAGTATAATGTTTAATATGTAACAGATAGTGGAATGATAGGACTGTATTGGGGGGGCATGCCAAATTTTGCATTCCGGACAAACATGGAGAAATCTTGCAATGTGTGTTTCCATGCCAAATACTATTCCCTAATAAATAAACTGGACAACGAGCAGTAGAGAAATAGTGTTATGCAGAGCCATTACATAAAAACTCAGTATGTAAGCATGTGCTGCTTCACGTCTAAAATGTGCTTTTAGGACTAGAGCTAACGATGCTTCACAGGCCTAAGATTTGTGTGTTTCGGATAAACGAAGAGGTGGTGCCGCCTCCTGACAGCTTCCTCTGGTGTATTTGCACACGTGTGCATGGGCATGTTTGTACGAGGCATCCATTAATCCTACAAGTCTTCTCTGGCCTCTGTTGCCCGTTTCAATTGCTTGGGATTACACTGCTTCATTATTGTCTTCAAGTTCTAATGTGGACTTGTGCAGAAGAGTATTGGAATAATGGTTGTAGCAAAAAACAAAACAAAAAAAAAAGTATTTGAAAGCTTCTTTCAAGCTGAAAATCACATTGTTACTAAGTGTGGACAGTTCTGCATCAATATTCTCAATCTCAGGTCTTAGACAGCCACGTGTTTTCAACAAATTCCAGTAGAATTCAGTTGAACCGGGTGTGTTAGTGCAGGGAAAACACCCAACTACGCAGTTCCCCAGACCTCGAATTTGGGTCTGAGAATTCTGCCCCATAAGGTGATACAGGCAATCATTTCCCAATGGCATATTTTGAAGAGGCACAAAAAGGGGACAAGACTGTCTCTTCCTTGTCTTCAGCTTGTATTTACTATGAGATAGTTCTTGCTCTGTGGGGTACTTCACAAAACGGATTCTTGCGAAGCTGGATAACAAGGCCAAAGTGAGGATTGTCCTAATAAGAGCACCCATACCTCCTGTTCTGTTGGACAGTGTTGACTTTGGCTTGAAGCTAGCTCAGAAAGCCTCCTTTGAAATATACCCCCGCAATGGAGAAACCCAGCACTGTGCTGTTTATTTTCTATACACTAACACACCTGAACCTCAAATCAGGGGAAACCCTCTTCAGATCATCGCGTTTGAGAAATGGGGGGAACATTCATTGACAAAAAGATCCACTTTGGTGTTGCATCATCAGTGCCAACTGGTGTAGAGTATTCAGGTGTCGAGTATTGTTTGCTGTTATGAATGCTAATATCCTATTGGACTACAGTAACAGAACATAGTGAGCTTCAAGGACCGCCGTTTCCGCGAATGCTTCCGGAAGTTATTTCTCGATTATCTTTACGTTAAAGCGTCCAGAGAAGATTTTGGCTTTCGATTTATGCAAGGAGTTCTAAGCATTTTTTTAATAAGTTTTTTCTTAGGATGGGGACTTAGGATCAGTACACCCAGGCAAACAAAAGTTACCGTAATTCGAGTCCCACCAGTGTCTCCACAAGTGCTGATAGTTTTAAATGCTGTTTTAGAAGTGCTCTTATGCCGTACCTCTGAATCTGCTCTTCATGTACGTGAGGAGAAAAACACTCACACTGTCCCATTAAGCTAATATGTTTGCTTTTGTTTTTTGTTTTTGTTTTGTTTTTGTTTTTAACTTAAATATACGCATTTCTGTATTGCATCCATTCTTTCTTTCTACTTAACCCGAAAGTGATGAGGGCACATTTTGTTTTTCCTGTACAGCGTATTCTATGCGAGTTCTTACAGACTTTTCTTCCTCCGGGGTATCAGGCATATCTTAGACTGTTGGGCGCTTATCAACTGAAATATTTGTCTTGTTTTTCTTTGGGCATCTTTAATCGGTTTGTCGACTTGTTATTGAATACAGGCCATTTGTGTGCAACTTTCTATACATTTATTGGCAACATTTCGCATCACTAACAGTCACCCCAAGCACTTCAGTCACTCATTTCAGTTTCAGTTGTAGTTTTTGGTGCCCATTGTGATGTGGCCTCATAATAATCTTAATGCCTTCCTCTTTTTGGACTAAACCCACAGACTGGTCTTTCCAGGAAGACTGCTAATAAAATAATGTAGACCTAGCTGCACCTCTTTAACGAAACCTTTTCAACCCCCACTCCGCAAAAGAAATGTAAAGAAAATTTGACGTGATTTATGCCACCTGCTTATTTTCATGAGGGCAGGAGCTTTTCTTTTCTTTTCTTTTCCAATGATGTTTGTGACTAAAGATTTGACTTTTTTTTTCTTTTGATATTTTTTTCTTTTTCGTGTAAATCATGTTAATTCATTCAGTAGTTCTCTTAGTTTTTCATGTGTATTGCATTGATGTGCACTGCAAACGCTGGACTATTGACCATAACCATCATTTCATACCTGTGGCACAGGGACGTGACATCCAACATGCAAGCAGAATAAAACGTATATACACTACTGTTTAAAAAAAAACAATCTTTTTTTTTCATCTATGAGAAGTAGACATTGAAATGACGGAAATAGACGGAAATGGCCTTTTGTTTATTTTTATGAAGTGTTTTATGCTCTTGGTAGGTGATAACCACGAATCATTCTTTGGGGTCCTTGTTTTGCAGAATTTTTTGTTTTTTTGGACAGTTGCAATATTTGCAAGTTGTGGTCTGTGTAGTCAAAAATACTTCATGTAGTGGAGAATACCTGTCTTAAGAAGTCATTTCTAATTTATTGAATTACTTTCTATGAAGTTCTATAGAGGAAATTGAGGTTTAATTATTTTTATTAAACGTATTCTGAATATCCATGATGTCTGTCAGTTACTTTGTCATATTTATAATTACGACAGAGTCATAAGCGAATATAATTAATACTATCTCGTCCTTTTAACAGGTTGGAAAGTCCCAAAAGTGTCCGTAGATAAGCATACACAAGATGGATGTGCCAGGTAATTGATGGTCGTTGACCCAAGTAATGGAGTAATCTGTCATATTGGCATATGCACTATATGGACAAAAGTATTGGGACTCATGACCATTACGCCAACAGGGATTTTAATGACATTGCATTCAAATGCATAGACTTTAATATGGAGTTGGTCCCCCTTCATATCTATAACAGCTTCCCCTCTTCTTTGAGGACTCCACAAGATTCTGTGGGAATTTGTGTCCATTCGTTCTGAAGAGTTCAGGCACTGATGTTGGGTGAGAAGGTCTGGCTCACAATCTCCATTCCATTTCATCCCGAAGGTGCTGGATGGGGTTAAGGTCAGGACAGTCAAGTTCTTCCACACTGAACACCTCCCGCCATGTCTTTATGGAACTCGCTTTGTGCACTGGGACACAGTCAGTCATGCTGGAATAGAAAAGATTCTTCCCCAAACTGTGACCACAAAGTTGGAAGCATGGCTTTGTCCAAAATATCTTGGTCTGCTGAAGCATTAAGAATGTCCTTCATTGGAAGTAAACCCTGAAAAAACAGGTTTGTCCCAATACTTTTGTCCATATATGTATAGCTATACTTAATGACATAGCTATACGTCATTGTTTTCTTAGATGTGCAGTAACTCGATATGTCCACAAGGGGTCACTTTTTACTTCATAATGTCCATCCACACGATTTCATTACTTGCGATAGACTCCTCGGAGCACCAGGCAGACTGACATTTTTATTGACGGTCTAGTATATTACACTTAATTTCCTCTTAATCTCTATAGATCTACAGATTTCCATCGTTAAGCCCTGAACAATTTCAGTCAAGTTTGAACGCTTATGAGGATTTTTAGTATTTTGCACACATTAAAACACATGAAACACATCCTGAATTATGAAGTGACCATAAATAGCGAGCCCACTTCCTCCTCCTATTTAAGAGTGTGTCAAGCAGCCATCTGGGATTATCCAGCAATCCTGAGAAAAAGTTTTACAGAAGAACACTATGGATATTGACATGTTTCTTAATTTTTTTTTTTCCCAATAATTACCTTTGACGAACTTCTAATAGTGTTTTGCCATCCAACTGCTCTCATTGTGAGAACAGAGTTTTGATTACAGCAGTGTTTTCATACTTTTCCTCATTAAATAGGATTCAGGTGATCACTAATTAGTCCCTCATATAGCAGAATGAGGTGTTTGTGTAGGAGTTAAACAGACACTGGCATGGAATGACACACTCATAGAGATACTGATTTAAAAAATAAATTGCAGAGTCATACACTTGCAGATCAATGTATCTAAGTTCTACACACGAGCCACATAAGAGGCAAAACTTGGAAATAAACATTTCATTTCTCTGCCATATTGAAACTCTGCAGTCAACACCTATGAGCCTCTTAATCAGGGTCTTTGGGGAACCACAAAAATGGAACAACACACTGTTTACTCATGATTTATACAGCGCTGGAAAAAATAAGACCTCTGCAGTTTATTTTAAAATCAGCATCTAAATGAGTGACAACCATTACATGTGAGTGTCTGTTAAATTCCTATACAACACCTCATTCTGATTAATGATCACCCGAATCACATCTTATTTAATGAGGAAAAGTATAAAAACACTGCTGTAATCGACACTTTCCTCTCATACTGAGACCAGTTAGATGATGAAACACTACTAGAAGGTCATCAAAGGTATTTATTGCCATTTTGATTGAGTGAACAAGAGATTACTTCTGTGAACACTGCATTTCTCTTATTTTGAATTCCTTTTAAAATTATGCTTTAAGGCAGTGGTCCCCAAACCCCAGGCCACGGACTGGTACCGGTCCGTGGGTCATGTGGTACCGGTCCGTGGGCTGCACAGAAAAAAATAAAAAAAACCTTTTTTGTAAATCTTCAATTATTTTAACAAGATGATAGAGAGAGGCGACCACGTTTATTATTATATTTTAAA
>JBBPCW010000039.1:12914048-12927565 GCA_037974425.1 Phenacogrammus interruptus | reverse complement strand
ACTGACAGCACTAATATACATATATATATAAATACATATATTAAATAAGCAAAGGAACTAAAACACAAGCAAAAATGCTTAGATGCCCAGTCTACACTACCAGACGACTAAAATTCAGCAACTCGTTTCAAGCCAATTAATCCTTTTTTAAAACTCTGATCTAATTCGTTTTTCCAATTTGCTTATTGTTTACCACTGGCAGGGCAATTTGCTTGGTATAACCATCTCCATTTTCATTTACTTCTATTAGTTTTTGTATATTGCAGGGATTTTAAATGCCTCTATTTTAGTGCTAAGTGTAGAGATCATTACAAAGTGTATTATCAGAATATCAGCCAGGTTTTCAAAACTTTCATTTCATTCTGGGCTATTTCCATTGGTTCATTCGTTATAAACAACAGAGAGCCAAAACATTATTGCCATTCACATTCTTTATCTTGTTACCAATGCACAAGACAAGGCCTGGGGTCCACTATATGGTAAGCTAACAGTCAGTTCTTACTGTTGATGTCTTGGATGCAGGAGAAATGGGCTGTAAAGACCTGAGCTGTAGTAATAAGTGCTAAACTGTTATGGCCCAATAACTGGGTTGAAACATCTTCATGGACCAACCGCACCTTGCTTCTGGTCAGAAGTGGTGAGCAGCTACTGACAGTGGTCCATTAACTGACGTGTTAGACATCCAAGGCTCATCAGTTTGTGAAGAGAATGGTCATCATCCTATCTGGTCCAATCCAACAGAAGATCTATCAGAATCAGCAAAGTACTGATCCTGGGGGAAGCTGCTTATGCCACAGACCCAAAGAGAACAATATAAAATATGGTGTGAGTTAAAATTTAAAAGCTTAGTACTAAAGACACCCAAGGTTCATCAGTTTGTGAGGACAATGAGAACTTTCCTGTCTGGTCCATTCCAACTGAAGATCTATCAGAATCAGAAAACTATTAAAAATGCTTATGCTATGATTGCACAGACACACAGAGACAAATCTATGTAATCTAAATAAACTCTCCAGAAATATTTAGAAAAAGTTTAGTACTAAAAACTCTATGCTATGTAATTGCTGTGGTCAGTAAGAGACTATGAAGTGTCAAGACACAAAGTGCATCATACCCTGTTTGAAATGGGACTGAGTAGCCACAGACTGGTCAGAGTGCCCATGCTGACCCCTGTCCATCTTCAAAAGTGACTATAGTTGTTATATGAGCATCAGAATTGGACCTTGAAGCAATGAAAGGTTACCTGGTCTGATGAGTCCAATTTTCTTTTACATCACCTTGGTGTTTTTACATTGTTTACCATGAGAATATACACTACCTGTCAAAAGTTTGGACACACCTCATTATGCGATTTCCTTTGTTTTTATTATTGGCTTCATTGTAGATTAATACTGAAAACATCACCTGTTGCTCTGATGACAGCTTTGCACACTCTTGGCATTTTCAATCGGATTCATGAGGAATCAACCTGCAATGGTGTTTAATTAACAGGAGTTCTTCGTCAAGAGTTCATTAGTGTAGTTTGGGATCATCAGTTGTGACGGTCGGTTTGGTCGGTTTGGTTAATGTTACTGTTCCACTACAGTTCTACTCCACATTATGGCAAGAACCACTTAACTAAGTTAAAAAAACATCATTATTAAGAAACAAATAATTACAAAACCTTATTACAAAACATATTCTGATTTGTTTAACTCAGTTTTTGTTTACTGCATTACTCCATGTGCTCCTTTATCATTTAATTAGTTTTCAATATTAATCTACAATGTAGAAAATAATAAAAACACTGAATGAGAACTTTTGACCGGGATGCACAGTTGGAAGAAGGAAGCCGGCTGTCATGAGCTTCCTCGGGGCATGGAACAGGCAGGGAAGCAGAGATCCATGCAGATACGTTTATTAAAGAAAAAACACGAAAACAAAACCCGGCGCGGTGGCCGTAAGATACAGGAACCAGAATAACCAGAAATCAAGGTGGTGTAAAATGAGGCGCTACAAACGACGATGGACACATGGTGTGTGTAACACAAAACAGGGCTTAAACACAAGGTGAAACACAAGAACACGTGACAAGCACTAAACACGAAAGCAGAACACAAACAGGTGATAACAGAAAACACGTGATACAAGCAGAACAGAACATGAATCAAAATAAAAGTCCTCACAAACATGAACAGAAAACAGGGTAAAAGAACTGAAAAGCAGTGGCCATTAGTGACCGAACCGTGACACCGTCGGAGGGAGTGTGATGCTATGGACAATGTTCTGCCGAGTCTGAGCATTCATAAGGACATCAATTCGACACATGTCACCTACCGAAGCATCATTGCAGACCAGGTATACCCCTTGGTGTTGTTGGCAATGGTATTCCCTATGGCCTCTTTCGGCAGGACAGTTCTTAAAGGCTCTGCTGCTAATGTCTTGGTGCCAGATACCCCAGGGCACCCTCAGAGGTCTTTTTTAGAGTCTAGGCTTAAGTGGGTCGGAGCTGTTTTGACAGTGTGTGGAGGGCCAGCAGCATATTAGACAGGGGTAATAATATTTTGGCTCGTCAGTGTATATACTGTAGAGATTTATTTCTTTAAAAGACTATCATTACAATCAATACAATAACCGAATTTGGTGATTTGCTTTGTAAGTGGGGTAGATTCAAACAAACTACATGAGAAAACCAGTATTTACAGTTTGTATCCAATACTGTACTAATGAAACCATTTATTGTATTAAATCAGATTCTACTCATGCAATGCAAGAAATCAGGAACTGAGAGGTCAGGAATCAAACCCATGGTCTTATAACTAATCTTTCAATAGGTTTACAAAGGCAAGACAGCAGGAGTGGCAGGTTTAGAATGCCTTTAATGCTGACACTTCCCATCCACTGCATTTCTACAACATCCAGTGACATTGTTCTGAAAATCGACACTAGTATTATTACAGCTACATGCCAATAGTCAGACAGATGTCTGCAGTGTATTCAGGGTGACATGACTGATGCCAAGAGCACAGAGACAAACAACACAGTTTAATGGAATTTCATACAGAAAGGGAATGGAATCATAAATCCAGGAGCCAGACGGGAAAACATGCTTTGAATAGGTAAGGTGGGTAATACCAGCTCTGACCTGTAGAGGGCACTGAAGTGTTATACTAATAAATGGATCTTGGACATGGTTGCAGTAATTCAAATACTGTGCTGAGAGACGGAGAGGGTGAGAGAGTGAGAGAGAGAGAGAGTCAGGCAGTAGAATAAATAAATAAATGGGAATGGCCCCAGTGCTCCCATTTGAACATCAAAATAATCAAAGAAAACAAGATTTTTTTAATGGGATGGATGCAATTACAATATTACTGCTCTGTTCAATTGGTCTATGAGCACAGATGAGCAAGTGAATCTTAACCCTCAGTGCAAGTATCTCTCTGTCTCTCTTTCTCTCTCTCTCTCTCTCTCTCTCTCTCTCTCTCTCTCTCTCTCTCATGACTCAGTGTGATTTCAGTTCTTTTTGGACTCATTCTTAGCTTGACAAAGAGCTAATTCCCACATATCCCACATGCAGATCAGTCAAAACATATTTTTAAACCTTTTGTTTCGTTACTGCTAACAAACACTAGAAGTAAATACTAAATTGATATAAATAGATTGATATTCTCTCAACTCTCTCAAAACTGCATCCAGTTCTTTTTTAAGCTGGCACAGACTTGTGGTTGTGGCTTAGGCCAAAATGAGGAAAGCACCAGAGCTAGAGAGGCCTGAATGGATAGATTCCTCTATATTTCTATCAGTCATTGCCCATAAATCTCATTCAAGATCAGCATTCCCGTTCTTGAGGTGTTTTGTTAAAACAGACCCTGTTGTCTGAAAAAAGGCTGCCTGTATCTGGCTACGCTGTGAAGCTTTATTCAGTTTTATCGCTCACAGTTAAGTAGTTTGGGAATGTATTTATGGAAAGTATTGACTTCCAGTGTTTGACAGAAGCCTTGTACTGCAGTGCTGAAGTCAAGAAATATAATTTGGACTCCAGACATTTAAGCGTTGACTCTTGGAGGATCGACTGTGTCTGTAATAAGTGGAAAATTGCGTAAATTTTATTCTCCGAACCGCTCTTTTAAAGTTTTAATGGCAGCGATGATATACATCAAGCACACTTTCTAATAAACCCTTCTAACAGCAATGTCCCTTACTTTCCCCCAAACAGTACCAATATCACCAAGGCGATGACATAATGATGGCTTCATGCTGACACTATGACAGGCTTGGGAAACTAGTTCTTGTTTGGACTTCTCAAACAAAAGTCATATTTTTTTTAAGGCCATCTTAGTAAAGTTAACTGAAAGTAAAGATAACTGTTTCCAAATGTTTAAGTGAGCGCACATCTGCTATGAGATTGACTTGGCGAGAGGCCGGGGGAGCAGGCGTGTGTGTGTGTGTGTGTGTGTGTGTGTGTGTGTGTGTGTGTGTGTGTGTGTTTCTCCTAATACAGATGGACATATAGCACAAATATTCCAAAATGGCTATAGTTTCCACCGCAACAAAGCTCAGTGCTTTTGACTGTTCCACTGAACTAACCTCTCTGTCTCTTTCCTTATTTTTTTCTTTTCTTACTTTTTTCTTTCGCTCTCCCTGTCTTTCTGACTCACCCATTTATTGTCTCTTCCTCTGCCTGACTCATTTGTTCTTGTCTGCCTCTCTCTTTCACTTCTCTCTCCCCATCTCTCTCTCTCTTAAAGACACTACACAATGTGGGTGTGTGGAAAAAAACAGAGTGGAAGCATTTTGGTGTTTTTTTGTTTTTTTTTTCCAATTATGATAATAATTCCATTGCAGTTCAGCGCTTGAAAATTATCAGGTTAACAGCAGGGGATGTTTCACCAAAACAGTGTTTTATACCCTTGTTTGACAGTGATGGGCTCTTATTTTTCTAGTTCTAGAAACAAAAATGTGGTGGAAATCCATGTATTTTTCTAAGCTATCATAGTAAGATACTCATATAAACCTATTCCTGGCTGGAATTCCTTCCTATGGTGGGCAGCTGGTGGGCTAGTGATTAGGGCGTTGCCCCAGCAATCAGAAGGTTGTGGGTGTAAATCCCAGGACTGCTAGTGGCACCATTAAAGTACCCTTGAGCAAGGTACTGTACCCACATGCTGCTCACTGGGAGCCCCTGTTGGTGATTGTGTTAAATGCAGAGAAAGAATTTCACACTGTGTGCTGTGGTGTGTTCAAATGTGACTATAAATGAATTCTTTGTACTTATAGATTGGTTTCATAGCAGTTGCTAAATTATTCAATCTTTTGAAATGAACAATAACAATGCACAATTTAAACAAAATGACCATGTAGCTTTAACGAAGATTGTGCCAGTTATAGCGCTAGCCATTCGCATATTGTGAATGGCATATTGTGAGTGTGTGTGTTTGGATCTCCCAGCTGGTCAGATGTGCTCCTCTGTGAGCCACGAGAGCTCATTACAGCATAAATGCAAGAGCTAATGGTTTCTCTCTCTACCAAAAACATCAAGCATGTCTAATATTACATATATTACACATTACAGAAATGTCTGTTTCTCGTTCAGTTATAAATTATTAGCATGAATTTATGAAATGCACACAAAAACATGTGCACAAAACATCCTTGATGCAGTATATTTTGGAATAGAGCACATTTAGAAAAAAGTTTAAGTCTACCAAATGATAAACTATATGTTAAATTATAGGTTGTGTGGTGTAATTGGTCCAGAGCCATTTTCTTCAAGCCTGCTATTTAATGTCTGCATCAGAGCTCTACAAAAAGAAGTAAGAAAAATGGGTTATAATAATATGGAAGTCCCTTTAGGCCAATAATCTAACACACTGACACACACACCATCAAACTCTCACACACACTATCAAACTCTCACACACACTATCAAACTCTCATACACATACTCTCTCGCACACATTATTAGACCTCTATTCAAAGTTATAATCTCGTGCATACACTATGATATTTTCTCACATACACTACATGGACAAAAGTATTGGGACAGACCTGTTTTTCTGGGTTTGAGCTAGGCCCCTTACTCCCAATGTAGGGCAATCGTAATGTTACGACATTTTGCACAACGCTATGCTTCCACCTTAGTGGACATGGTTTGGGGGAGACCCTTTTCTATTCCAGCATGACTGTGCCTCAGTGCCCCTCATCCTATGTTAGTGCCTTACCTCATACATGCTGAGGTGAATGGGCACAAATACCCACAGAAACTCCAAAATCTTGTGGAAAGCCTTCCAAGAAGAGTGGAAGCTGCAAAGGGGGACCAACTCCATATTAAAGTCTATGTCTAATTCAATTGCATAAGAGTCCCTGTTGGTGTATTGGTCAGACGTCCCAGTACCTTTGTCCATATAGTGTGTGTTATCAAACTTTTTACACACACCATCACACACTCATACAGTCACTATAATAATCGTTCACTCACACACTATCATATTCTTGCATTTACTGTAATACTCTCTCACACACACTGCCAAACCTTTACATACACCATCATAAGTAAGAAGCCTGTCATAAAGAACTATAATGAAAGACATATTGTCCTAACAGTAAGAGATGCAAGGGAGTTACAACTTTATAACTAACAGGCTCCCAATGTTGCCAAGTAAGCCGTCTACACTTTGGTTATGCTGGTCCATTAGTATTTCAGTTTGTGTTTTTAATCTGATATGAGCTACTGATGTTGAGTGTTAGGGTGAGTGTTTGACAGCATCTGTGAGGGATTTCGAGAGTGTATCTGAGGGAATTTGCTGGTGACAGTGAGAAGCTTGATTGTGATTGTGAGAGAGTCAGACAGGGGGGCTCTTATAGCATAATATAGCTACAACAATCATATTTGTTGATAATTTTCACTATCAACTGGTTTCTTTCATTTATCTTAATTTGTCTATAGTTCATAGTGACCCAATAGAGGTTACATATAACATTTCTATTGTTATATCAGGATACGGCCTCTGTTTAGCACAGAAAATCTGAAAAAGGATAAGGTTTGTACTGTGGGGTCTCACGAAATTTACAGAAAAGTGTATTTCTGTAAAGCTTAGCTAAAAATGCATGTTTCCAAGTAAAAAGGCCTATTTTTTAACCTGTGAACACAATTTGATTACACGTTTTCCTCAAATGATCATATTCTTTTAACATGAATGTGAAAATTAAGACGTGAGGTGTGCACAAACCACCATATGTTAGGTAGAAGCAAAAATCGTGTACTCACATAGCTTGGTGCTTTGCTTGCAGCATATAATGGGACTATTTTGAAAACAAAAATACAGTATAATACTTTATGCAGGATTGAGTTGGATGTTCAGAGTCTTAGGGTGCATTTCCACAGCACAAACTATCGGAACCTTTGGCACCCGAGGTCTGGAAATGTGCTTTTTGTGTTTTATGGGTTTTGGTACCCCTTTAAGACTAGTAGTAACAGGGCCTAATGGTACATGAGGTAACCCTCAGCTGAAGCCTGGGACAATTTAATGAATTGTCCAGAAGGGGATAGTCAACTATCATTACTTTGTAAATTAGAAACTAGTCTGCTTAATTGACCTAAAGCGGGCTTGGACACTAACACTGTTCTCATTTTCCCTAAACTTTTTGGATGCAAGCTTTGGTGACACTACACATGAATCTACACGAATATAGACATTTTTGTGAGTATGTGTTCTCAGGACTGGGTTTTACCGGTTTAAATCAGCCGCTAGACAGCCAAATAAGACTCTTGTGGATATCATAACAGTCTCAATAAAGAGGAAAATGAAACTGAACCAGGAATGTAAATCCTGCTGACTCCCTTTTAGGTCACGGCTTGTCTTATTCTGGGGTAGAAGAACAGCCCTGGTATTTAGTTTGTCCACAAATGAGTTTTAAGGAACCATGTTTCAATATGTCATATGTAACAGATTGTGCGGCTGCATAATGTGCAAACCCAAAGCAGTGGTTTTGACATTCAGGACTGGAGTTGTAGATGTCTCACTGATGAGGTACTTTTTGAATTGGTTCAAATGAAATCCAGTCTGCTAGCACTCCCTCATTAGAATCATAGTGGCAGGGAATCAAATAATGTAACCTGGCAACAGAATAGTTCTTCTAGACACAATACAGGTCCATCTTGGCGGTAATTTCACTCACAGGGTGGTATTGTGCTAGACCTTTGACTGGCTCTAATAATCTCCCTTCCAACAAAGCACTGTTTCAGCTTCTGTCTGGTTGCAGGCTATTCATTGGCAGTGTCTCAATCTTTCTGCGAGTTCCATATGCAATGGGTTATCTGGGCATTAAGCTGTATTCTAATGTGGTGGTTCTTAAATCTTCTACAGTCTTCTACATTTCTGGTGCTGCTGCATACCCTCTCTTACACATATGCACACTGTGACATGATGCATTAGATATTTAGATATATCAAACATGTTTATGATACAGTAACACACACTATGTACAGAATAAGACTGAAGGAACAAATCACCAACAAAGGGATGCTTGCAAGGCCTGTATATTAGGTGCGGTTTACCCTAAAGAGGTGGCCAGAATACAGGGTTGAGATAGAAGAAAGAACTTTTTACGAAATACGAGGTCAATGCAAGGACAAGGCAGGTCAATAAAAGGGCACATGTAGGTGCAAGAGAGAGTTTGTGGCTGTAAAAACAGAAAGAACAATGAATAACAAACTGTTCAGAAGCATGTGCCACAGATCCCACACATCGCAGTTACATCATCTGCTCAGCATTTAACACGAAGCAGCTCTACAAACACACAACCAAACAGCTGAGGGCTACATGACTCACTACAACCACAAACTAAACGATCTGTAAAAGGGAAACTAACTTGAGTGCATGCTTGAGTTAATATGTCTTAACAACAGTCAGTAAAAGATACTCACTTCATCCAAAAGCCCACGATAAGCTAATGAATCCATTCTACCGCCATTAGTTCATCCGCACCGCTTAGAAAGGGCCAGAGTGGAACATCTTCTTCTCCAAGGACAGCCTTTCATACAAAAAATAATAAAGAGCAAAATACCAAACTGTAAAAGCAGGTCAGGTAATGGCTTTTTAGAAATATCATACTCACTCATTGGCTATCTCTGGTTAATGGAATGAAAAGAAAATGAAATGTTAATGTGGAAGTGTCTGCAGTTCTTCATGTACCCACAACCTCAAGTATCTCAATGTAACCTTTATAATCTCAATGTAAAAAGCTTGGTCCGGTGCACAGGAGGGACCACTACTGGTGACTACAAGTGTCAAGTGGCACTGGTAAAATACACTATATGGACAAAAATATTGGGACAAAGCTGATTTTCATCTCTTACTTCCAGTGAAGGGCTTAAACTTAATGCTTCAGAATTCCAAGACATTTTGGACAATGCCATGCTTCCAATGTTTGGGGAAGAACCTTTTCTATTCCAGCATGACTGTGTCCCAGTGCACAAAGCAAGCTCCATGAAGACATGTCTGGAGTATGGTGTGGAAGAACTTGAGTCCTGACCTCAACCCCATCCAACACCTTTGTGATGAACTGGAACGGAGATTGTGATCCAGGCCAATTTTTTTGTGGAAAGTCTTCCCAGAAGAGTGGAAGCTATTAAAGCTGCAAAGGGGGGGATCAACTCCATATTAAAGTCTATGTATTAGAAAGCAACGTCATTAAAGTCCCTGATGGTGTAATGGTAAGGCGTCCAAATACTTTTGTCCATATAGTATAACGCTATCTTCCATGTCATGCAATTATGCTTTATGTCGTTGGCTTCCTGGACATATAGCCCATATTTTGTTCAGTGGAAAGTAGTTGTTAGCTTTTCTGAAATAGCTCTGGAAGTTAATATACACCAATCAGCCCTCCATTCAAATGACCTGCCTAATATCATGTAGGTCCCTCTCATGCCATCTGAAAGCTCTGACATGTGGAGGTATGGCCTCCACAAGAACTTTGAAGGTGTTAACAAGAGATCCTTTAATTCCTGTAAGTTGGAGGTGGATTGCACAGCACATCCCACAGATGCTCAGCATGAGCACTTGGACTGGTCTACGGCTACGCAGCCCCATCTGCAGTGAGCTGTGAGGCACTGTGTGTTCTGACACCTTTCTATCATGTTCTGACACCTTTCTATCACAGCCAGCATTACCGTTTTCAGCAGTTTGCACTACAGTAGCTCTTCTGTGTGATCCGGCGGCTTGCCTTCGCTTTCTATGTGCATCAGTGAGCTTTGGGGGCCCATGACCCTGTTGCCAGTTCACTGCCTTTGCTTCCCTGGTACACTTTTAGTACATACAAACCACTGAATACTGGGAATATGCCACTAACCCTGCTGTTCTGGAGACGCTCTGGATCACTTGCATTTTCCCATTTTTCCTATGACCAGCACAGAGCTGACTGTTCAGTTGCCGTCTAATACATCCCACCCTTTGACAGGTGCCTCTGTAAAGAGATTATCAATGTCATTCACTTCAACTGTCAGTGGTTTCAATGTTGGCTCATCAGTCTACACCGAAGATAGAAATAATTAGTAGTAAATTAGCCCACGCTTTTCTACTTAACGGCTTCTTGCCTTCTCATTAGCGTTCTCAACTTCATGCAGTTTTTCACCCCTTCAGTCCCAGATGTTTCTAGTCATGTTGTGTATAAGTAGCTCCTTTGTTTCAGTATTCCAGTATGTCTGGCCTTACATTAATCTTTAGGTTTTTGCCTTATTTATGCTCAGTGGTTTTAGATCATAGGTTATTATAGCGTAGTGTATTTTCATACTGATATTTTTTCTGCAGATTTTTATTTATATATTTATTTATATTTTATATTGTTCTGTGTCCCTTTGTCTCTGTGTGTCTTCGCATTTGCATATTCTCTGTGATCAGTAAAGTTTTCTGATTAAGACACTAAGACACTCTTGAATATGTTTTACATGTAATACATAATGCAAACTGTTACTGCTGTTTTTGTAATATTAAGGCTATATCTAAGATGAGCTGCATTGTTGTAAGTTATTCACCAAAACCTAAACACAAGGCCAGGATGACCTGAAACAAGACTACTTACTAACTCATGAGCTCCTATAGCTTATTCCTGAGAAAAGTCTGTTTGCCAGTAAAACCTGTACTAGAAATACACTATATGGACAAAAGTATTGGGACACTCTGTTTGTCAGGGTTTGGGCTAGCCCCCTTACTTCCAGTGACAGTCAGTCTTAATGCTTCAGCATACATTTTGGACAACACCAAACTTTGTGAACACAGTTTGGGGAAGAACCTTTTCTATTCCAGCATGACTGTGTCCCAGCGCCCAAAGCTCCATAAAGACGTGGCTGGATCAGTTCGGTGTGGAAGAACTTGACTGGTCCACAGTAAGGCAACTCCTTATTAAAATCTATATATTTGAATGCAATGTCATTTAAGTCCTTGTAGGTGTAATGGCCAGGTGTCCCAGTACTTTTGTCCACGCAGTGTTTGTTCTGTAGGGAACCAGAAGAACTGTTTTGAGAGTGTAGCAATAGAATAACCCCATAACTATTGCTGAATGTCACATAGACACACAAGGAGACTCCTAATATTGCACAGTGCTCTCACTCAGAATGAATTTCGCCAATGTCATTGTTGAGTTAAGGACCATGCATTGCCGAGAAGGCAGACTGATGTGACTTTGCATAATTTGAATAATGCCATTCATGGAAATGTGCTGGGTGCTGAAACTTTAATGGGGTCTGGAATAACACAACAGAATCTCATTTAAAACCTCTTTGTCTCCTGTTTTTTTTCTTTCCTTTTCTCCAAGATCAATCTACTGCATCTGTGTCATGTTTTTAATGACTGTAGCACTTTTGCCGTTCTTTCTTTTTTTTCCCTCCAAAGCGTAACTGTCTTCATTAAGAAAAATGAACAGCATTGCAGTAAAAAAAAAACAACACAAAGTCAAAAAATATCTGTTTTTGGAACGCAGTGCTGAGCTGAGCTGCTGCAGCAGGAGGTCGGATTTGTTGGTTAAACCTCAAATCAATATTTCAGGAGCTAAAAAAAAAAGAGAGAGAGAGAAAGAGAGAGAGAGTTGCTGGGTTGCATTTTCTTCATGTGATCCGCATGCTTAATAATTCATTCCGTCATAAAGGTATGATCTGCTAAAGTAAATATGGGTTGTGGTTCGGCGTGTATGATCGAGAAGAAGTCAAATTCTGTTTGTTTAAACATAATTTTCACTCCGGTGTGGGGAGAAGAGCTGGCATTGAGCTGAAAATCAGTTTCTGCTTTGAGGTTAAATATCCATATTTGAAAGGTGTTTGAGCTGAAAATATTCTCGTTGCTCTTGGCATCCATACTGTTGGTTATGCCTGTGTTTTTGACAGCACAAACAAAGCCAATGCAAATTCAGCTTAACAGATGTGTAGGTCTTGAACAACATTGCATCATGTTGTCATTGTGTAGTAAGTGCTAAGGCCTTGTTAGGAACTCTTTCTTTATGAGAAAAATGAATGAAAATTCATGGGTGGCATGGAATGAAGTAAATAGAATGTTCCAAGCCTGATATGCTTAGTCCTTGTTAAGAAGTCAGTAAGGCCACATTTACAGTATGTATTCATACTAGTGTGTATATATACAGATACTAGTACAGAATTAGCATCAGAACCAGAAAAGTTTAGTGATCCTGGAAGAAATTGCTTATGCTAGGACTGCACAGACACAGAGACAGACAGAAAGACAGACAGACAGACAGACAGACAGACAGACAGACCGACCGATAAACAGATAGATAGATAGATAGATAGATAGATAGATAGATAGATAGATAGATAGATAGATAGATAGATAGATAGATAGATACATGGTTAAATAGATATATATATATAGATGTATAGATAGATATAGATATATAGATATATAGATAATGCAAAAAGTACTTAGCATTAAATAGACTATGCTACGTACACAATATGCTGTGGGCAAGAAATTATGAAGCAAATATTCTATTAATCTTCAGCACTGTTATATAACAACACTAGCTACTCCATGTTAAGGCAACTGCTTGCAAATCAACTTTACTCCCACACTGGACGGAGCTTGTTGGGTTGTATGGAGTGTTTTGGTGGGTTTACCAGTCTTATCAATTCCATGCACAGCCGAGTTTATCTCGTCTGTAGCAGAAGTTATATTTTGGCTCCTTAACAAAGTCAAAACCCGGAGCATTCAGGTACATTTGAAGGGAAAACTTTTGCATGGCACAATATATCAACTTTGGAACATTTTTAATTTGCCACAGTGTGTGAAACCAGAGACTTTTCCTTCATTTTTCTCACAAGACCAGTTTACAGCTGAAGTTCCTAATATGGGTAGGATGCTGATCGTGGAACGACACTATGCTTCATAGGTCAATGAAGCCCATAAAACATACTAAAATTCTGTGCTTAAAAACAACTCCTGCGCTTATTTTACTTAATAAAAATATGTACATCATTTCCATAAATTGCCCTTTCCCAAAGGCGCAACTATTCACTGTAGTGAACCCCCCCA
>JBBPCW010000039.1:12868841-12879132 GCA_037974425.1 Phenacogrammus interruptus | reverse complement strand
GTTAAATGCAGAGGAAGTATTTCGTGCTGTTCACACTGTGTGCTGTGGTGTGTTCACATATGACCAGATTGTCACTTACACTTTTTTCACTTTAGTCATGGGAATCAAACCAATGACAGTCTGATTAGCGGGAACACCCTAACCACTAGGCCACCCTCGTTTGCATTGTTTCATCATCCCATTCTCACAATACTGTTACATTGCTATATTGCTTATTTACTCTCTTTCTTTGCTCAGTGCTGCCAAATGCCTCCTGTGCAATAATCATACTTGTGCTACAATAGTAGTACGTACATTGCTGTGGTGCCTATTTATTGGATTGTTTGTATTATTTCTGTTGTAACTCTCTTGAATGTTGCTATATGTTGCACCATGGTCCTTGGAGAAGCACCTCATCACACTATGAACATGTACACAACTGCTGCTGACAGAACAGTAACATTGAACCTTGAAATGAATGGTTCTTTAAAGGTCTGTTTTTGTAATTGAATCGTTATATGGCTTAGAAGGTTCTTTCTTAACCATACGGCCAATCCAAGAACCACTGAGCGACGTTTTGAGTGTAGATCTGGTTGCTTTGAATACTCAGTGCAGAGTGAAAATGAGGGCTGAAGTCATTCATACAGCCATTTACACATCATGTTCAAGTTCTGGTTGTATGGATTCGCTTTGCCTTCTGTGTAGATTAGTGTTTTTATTTCTTTGGGTCTATATATAGGGTCTCTCTAGGCCAGGAAACCAGTGCATTATATTATTTTATATGAACATTCAATCTCTCCAAACATTGAAAGCTATTAATATTTGCCGCAGAACAACACAGATGTGCGACACCATTTCAGAAGACGGCATTAGTGGTGCAGAAATAAAAGCATACTTAAGCCCCTATATATCAAATACTTTAGTGGTGTAATTGCCTCTCCACTGCCATCCTTTGGCTCAAGCTCATTTAGCACTGTTTTTAATTGGCCGTTGAGTGTGTATGTGTGTGTGTGTGTGCGTGTGTGTGGTGAGAGCTTGGGCTAGCAGGGTGTAATTAGGATAATAAGCGTTCCTTGCTGTGTATAAGGAGTGTGCAGGGCAGGTGAAACAGCAAGATATGGCACGGGACAGACTTAAGACTAAGGACAGGTGGAAGACTGAGATAGGCCAGAGAACCTCTCCTGTCTGTGAGCAGCTGTGTTTGTTTTGTGTGTGGGGAACAAAAGAGGCTGTCAAATTTCTTGTGATTGATGCTCATGCACTAGAATAGTTAGCAGCATATTTACATGGATCCCCTGTTTGGTATCAGTGTTACGCTCTCCAGTGTCTCTCGTCGTCTTTTTTTTTTTTTTCTTTTCCCACTTTCTCTAAGTGTAGTTGTGTTCCAAGTGTGAAATTCAATCATGTCTACTATCGCTGGCTTATATAAAGATGTGCGGCGTGATAGTTATTGTGTGCTGTAATGAAATCTTTCCTGCTCTAGCCTCTTACCGCTATGAATGTGTGAATAAACTGCAGATGGAGCGAGCGAGAGAGGGCTTGATTAATCCAAATGCTTGTTTTTCATTTACACGGGCAGGGCCGAACGGGGCTGAGGAGAAGTGAGAGACGAAATGTGTTGTTATGTTTGGTCAGTATAATGAACTGGTAGCTCGGGGTGGTGTGTGTGTTGATTTGAGAAGCAATGAAGTGCCTGCTCTATTCAAACACTGAATGATGGGGTTGCCAGGTTCATTTCTCCCAGTTCAGAAAACAACCTTTCCTCTCGTCGTCGTTGTCCTCCTCCTCCTCCTCCTCCCTCTCAGCCCCTCCTTCTCCCTTGTTCAGCCCCCATCCCCCCACTCCATCCTTCTCTCCTTTCATGAGCCATTTCCATTCTAAGCACAGACTGCATTTTTATGGACTGACAAATGGAAGAAGAAGTGCCTTTCTTTTTTTTTTTTTGGTTTTGTTTTCATCACCCTTTCCATTTCACAGAGCGAAAAGGGGTGCAGGGAAATGGGACGGCCCGGCTACGTATGCTTAATTAAGAGTCACCCGAAAGGGCAGATCAGATACAATAGTGATTTGAATAGAAATACTAATGAATATGTAGTAATTAGCAATCTGATTGTTGAAAACAGCAATGCACAATGCGACCGTGTCTGTGTTGGCTAGACTGATGGCTCTCAACACAGATCCTTTTAACCCTGCTTTAAATGCAGCTGCCATGGCTTTAGGCAATGCAGGAGCATTTAAGGTGTTATGATGTTTGCCAGCCCACCGAGGCAATATGATTCACACAATACCGAGCACATAAAAGCGAAATAGATCTTTCGCTTTGTCTCCCCCTCCCCCCTTTTCTCTCTATAATGCTGGCCTTGACCAGCCTTAACTGCTAATATTAGATAGAGACTTTGTGAATTTATGGCTGCAGTATATGTAAGGTTGCCTCTTGGCTAGAGATAATCTCTACATTCATTGCTTGGTCTACAATGAGATACACGATTTAACCCTTTCATCACTCTTAGCGCATGCTTTTACCATTGTTAGTTAGTGTTGTGCCCTTTCAGTGCATTCCTGTTCTAATTAGTCTGAATCTGGGACAAATATTTACACAGCCTACTAATCAAGGTAACTAATTAAGGTGAAAAAATATTCATTCAGCCTAGCATGAGATTGTAGCTTGGTTTCTCAAAGCAGCTACATTAATACTGCAAAATCAGATTAGATACATATGCCTACGTAGGATGCATATAGTTTCCCGGACAAATTCAGTACAATTTCAAATAAAAACTCAAGTGTTAAGTAGGTTTAGTGGGCAGTTATATTTTTCAATGGCAAACATTTAATTCTGAGAATGTCTTCTATTTGGTGGGTTCATTTGAGTTAATGCATCAAGTCTTCCACTGACTCGACTCCACATGTTTGCACCAACCGAACAGTAATGACATTAAAATCACCTGCCTAATGTTGTGTAGGTCCCCAAAACAGCTCTGACCTGTTAAGACATGGACTCCACATGACTTCTCAAAGTGTGCTGTGGTATCTGCCACAAAGAATCTGCCAGATTCTTTAATTAAAATGGTTTCTTCATGGGTTGTCCAGCTCATTTTACAGATGCTTGTTTCGAGTCAGATCTTGGAATTTGGAGGCCTAGTCAACATTTCTAACTCTTTGTGAAGTTCCTCATTATATATTCCTGAACAGTGTGGAAATATACATTATCCTGCTGAAAGAGGCCACTGCCATTAGGGAATACTGTTGCCATGAAGGGGTGAACTGGGTTTGCAACAATGTTTAGGTGGTAAATGTCAAAGTAACATTTACATGAATGCCAGGACCCAGTGCTTCCCAGCAGATCATTGTCCAGAGCTTCACATTATCTCTGCCAGCTCTTCCCACAGTGCCTCATGGTCTTCCAAGCAATGCACATGCACCTGGTTGTACAAATGTTGTGAAAGAAAATGTAATTCACCAAACCAGGCCATCATCTCCCATTGATCAGTGGTCCAGTTCTGATGTTCATGTACCCATTAAAATCTATTTTGGTGGTGGACAGGGGTCAGCATGGGCACTCGGACTGTTCTGCTTCTATGCAGCTGAACACAGCAAGCTGTGATGCATTGTGTTCCATTCAATCTTAACCAGAATGAACCTTTTTAGCAGTTTGTGCTACAGTAGCTCTTCTGTGGGATTTGACCACATAGGCTGGCCTTCCATGCCCAGCATGCATTAGTGAGCCTCGGGCACCTACAAGATCTGCCATTTTGGAGATGATTTAGCGAGTCATCTAACCATCACAATTTTGCCCTTGTCAAAGTCACTCTGTTTGATTGTGTTTACCCATTTCTATTGCTTTCAATACATTAGTTTCAAGAACTGGCCATTTACTTGCTGCCTATAATATCCCACCCCTTGACAAGCACTACTGCAACAAGATATTCAGAGTTTTGTTTTGTGACTGATGGTGAACATATGGTATACCATCACATACATATAACTTGCACCATTAACAGACATCACAATGTTTTCCCCGGAAAGTAATTATGAACCATGTGTTTATTCAAGACTAAGGTATGTATGTTTCATTCCACGAAATCGGTACATTTTCAACTTCGTAAATATTAATTCTTTTTTCTCATTTTTAAAAAAATATTTCTGGAAAGAAGACATCCTTAAGTGACAATCAATTTTATGGTGCCATCTCAGGCTATTTATTTTATTAATTGTATGATATTTTATGATACTTCATCATAGAAAAGTAACATGACTGACAGTAACAGGGTTGATGATTTTTAAGCTAATTTGGCACTAGTTAGCTAATGCTTAAGGTCACAAGAGCAGATGTCATACAGTTTGAAATTATATTACTTATAGATATGATACAAATCAAGATACAATTTTTAAAATTTTAATTAGTATGTTAAAATTTGGTAACAGGAACGAGGTGGTATGATGTACCCACCCCCAACAATCCCATAAAACAACAAAATTCTACATTATAGATTTTTTGTGTCAGTAACAGGGTTGACTTGAATTCAATATACACTGATTAAATAATTTAAATTTTATAGAGATGATGTGTTCATGCTAAACATTCTGCTTAACAATAAGATTACTTTTAGAACAAACATGAACATTTTTTCAACAATTTACTATTAAAAAGTCCTGCTGAAAACTAACTTTTATATTGAGGGACAGGCCAAAATCCTTATCTACAACAATGCAAATTTAAGCATGGACAGTAATATTTAATTTACTTAATTTTGAGGTAGGATTCATGATAGAAGACACACTAATGTTATGTTTTTAAATTATGCATGTATCTGGTATTATAGAGGTTTTATGACAGATTATTTCTCTGAGACGCAAAATATACCGATTCTACGAAGTGACCCATAAGCATATCACTAAATGAATGTCTTTGGTTGCTGATACATGGAAAAAGATAATCAGGCACTGCTGTGGGGTCTAGAAATAGGGACGTTCCCAACACTATTGACTGCAGATGTTTCAGAGCATGCACCAGCTACAAACTGGACACCAGTTTGACAATTTGTCAATTGTAATGATCAGCCAGAATTTCATCACTCAGCTGATAATAATTCAGCAAATAATACAGCAGCCTTGATTTACTGTGCATCCCTAATTGAAAAGATAAAACCTGTTCTAAGAATGATAATTCTACAAAGTCTGAACACAAGCCTACAAAAATCTTGGCCTTGATGTGTCAAAATATGCCAGTAAATACTGCAAGCGGTGGTTTAATGATAGTCAGTTAGCCACTAATACCAATGTGTTGACAGTGAGTTGTCATATTAAACATAAATAGATGAAAGTGGAAGGTGTTTGCGTCTAGAATCTCAGTCAAGTCATGTAGGATGAGACTGTCAGAGATGCTGGAGTGTGTTCAGAATAAACTAGAGATGCCTTCTTGGTTTTTGATGGGTACTGTGCTGGGACAATATTTATAACAAATGCTGGATCTGATGTAGGAGGGATAAAGGTAATTAGTCTGAACCAATTCTGTAACAAATCAAGCTTGAAATGCGAGAATGGCTAGATGTTATGTTGTTAGCTGTGTATTTTGTCCTATGGGGTTGTGGTGTTTAAATAAAAACTGCTCATTCAGTGACTGTGGAGTGATGGAAGTTAACTGTAGAGATAAGTTGTTAAAAAACAGCTTTTTGTAAATCAGTATCCAGATTGATTAGTTTCAATCCAAAACATGCCATCATTTAGACACAAAAATAACCCAAACAAACAAAATCCAAGAAAATGTGGAGAATTATTTCATTATTTAATTTATGATTAAATCATTCAGGAGAGGAAAAAAAAAACAAGTGAATTTATGTAAACTGATTACTGCCATTTTAGTGCAACATGAAATCATCACAACTTATTTCACTTCAGATGTAATCAGTCGTGACAGAGAAAACAAGCACTTCATCAAATCAACCTCTCTCTCTCTCTCTCTCTCTCTCTCTCTCTCTCTCTCTCTCTCTCTCTTTCTCTCTTTCTCACTCACTTTTTCTATCTCCATCTCTCCCTCTCTCTCTCATCCCACCCTTATTCTCTCTATTTCTTTCTTGCTCCCTTTTTTTACACCCGCAATACCCCACCCCCCCTTTCCATCTCTCTCTCCCTGTCCCATACACACAGCCACACTCACACCCACACCCACACCCACACACACACCCACACTCCTACCCACCCACACACATCCACACACACATACACTCTACCCATACAAACAGTTGGTACTTTGCCTCAGCCCTGTCTGAAACATGCTTGTCTATGGAGTACAGACCAGTTTCCCTCTTTTCATTCTGGCCCAAACCAAACACCAGCAACACCAACAGAGAGGGATTTTCCATTACAAATAAAATAAAACAAAAATATCTCCCTAACCCTGATCTCATAACCGTTCTCCATCTTTCCCTGACTCCACCAGGCCTTCGAGCACAGGAAGCTAACACACAGGAGAAGCGATTTCTTGTCAGCGGAACGTAAACACAGGCTAACTAGCTACTTAGCGTCCGCACAGCTGCAGCAGCAAAGAACAGGCTCGACATGAGCTGACATGTCAAAGCAAGAGAAGTAGTCCAAGGTGCTTATTTTGTTACACATAATGTGTAATTGCTGCTCTGTGCAGAGAGAAGCTATAAAAGATTTTTTTCTCCTCCTTTTCATCCATGCTCAGTGCTGGCTCAGTGGGTACGAAGCCTGTTCACTCGCTCTTGTTGCTAAGCACAGCCAAAGCAAACAGAGGCAGTGAGTTAGCAGACATACAGGCCTTTCCCTGTTTACTCACTGGCCTATTTCTGCATCCTCACACCACATCCATGGCCAAACACAGTCGATTAGCCTAGCCGCCAGGAAGGCAAATTTGATCATATTACGTAACGAGTGTTCTTGTTTTCGAACAGGAGATCTCAAGCAAACTTTTCGCCTTGTGTCCTTTGGGAGGAACCTGAGAGGAAGGTTAGAAGGAGGGTAAAAAAGAATGGAATATGAGTAAACAGTATTTCTAATGTCTCATAATGTACTTTCGTTTCTTCTAAATTGATTCTCAAATGCTGTGACTGTGAACGCCTCACATAGATTTAACTAGCCTGCTTAGAACATATATTCTGAGCTTTTAGAAAATGTCAGGTATATCACAATGCTACATTATTCCACCAGAAAACAAACTGGAGTTTATATAGACAGTACTAAGGCTAAAGCTGGAGACTTAGTGGTTAGAGCGTTTCGCCTGAAATCAGAAGGTTGTGAGTTTGTAGCTAGCAAGGCTGCTAATAGGCAATGGTACTAAATCTGTTATAGTGCAAGTTGGCTGTTAAAGTCTCCTCCAATAAACAAAACTTTGCATGCTTATATAGATACATTATGTCTTATTCTAATTTACAGTATTTAAGTGTACATTTACTGTCCCATGTTGGAGTGATACTGGCAATGTTGGGAAGCTAAAAAACAAACAACACTAACAACAAAAAATACAGCCCCGACACAACATGATCCCACCATTACTGCATTACTGCCAGTGTTTTAGCTCAGTGTTTTCTGAAGTCCCACCAAAGCCATCAGTATGGATACCATTTTGTCCTTCGTTTCCATTTGCTTTCTTGTTCCCCCAAACAATAACATGGATATAGACTTTTTGTTCCTGAAGCTTACATAATTAACAAGAGTAAAGATGTTGTGTCTGTGGCTCTCTTTCTCATTTTCCTGCTGTTTCTTCTTTTTCCCCTCATTCTGTACGGAATAGTTTTGCAGCATAATTAATTATGATGTTGTGAGATGAACAATGGCTGTGACACGGTGTTGTGCGCAATAATGCGAGAGATTTATTTTCCCTGTCTGCATCAAGGCTTTCTGTGCTGTTCCTGCAAAATGAATACCCCCCCCCCCTCTCTCTCTTTTTTTTTTGCACATTCAAATTATGGATGAAAATGGGGAGGAAATCGCAGCAGAGGCACAGGGAGAGAATCAATGTTGCTCTTGTAGGGAGATTGTAAATGTGAAACGGCAGGAATGAATCACTCTAATGGCACAGCTGACATCTCGACTCAATATTACGTTTCCCAAAGTCTTATGAAAGATTGATTATGTAACTCCCCTTTTTTTATTTACTTGCTGGAAAAGGATCATTTCGCTCTAAAGCCACTGGGAATCAGGAGAATCAAGGAAAAGAAAGAAAGAAAGCAGAGCGATGAAGAAGAGAGAGGAGCGTTTCAATATCTCCAAAAAAGAAAAGGACACTGCTTGTTATGTATACAACACTCATCTCAGCATACAAACAGGGGCTCTAGTGTACACACACTCTCGTAACTCTATAAAATACATGTAGATGTGCTGTGACAGTGTTTAGACCAAGAGACTACACTCTGCGGGATATCATAACAGCCGTGGCTATGATTCTTCAACTCGTCCTTGATGATGAACCATATGCTGTATGAGGCAGAACCATTTTTGAGTCTTAATTTTCACATGGCCAGCCAATTATAGATGGAGTATCCAGTTAGGAACGGAAGTGTCCTTCATTACAAGTTAAAGAGAGTGTGCTAAGCTTTTACATTTTTAATTATCCCTGTTCTGGAGCAGTGGTCCCCAACCCTTCTACTGAAGATCTACTTTCCTGCTGGGTTTAGCTCCAACCTGCATCTAACATGCTGTTACCTCAGCTGACCCCATGCCACCAGGGACTTCTGAAGAAATTCATTAGCCTGAGCAGGTGTTGCGTGAACTAGACTTCTCTAGGATGTAGATCTCAAAGACCAGGGTTGGTGAGCACTGTTCTGGAACATAAAACTGAAAATATATCAAACAAAACAAGAGGATGCAGGATCAAAGAAGAAAGACCAGATTTAGAGGTCATGAGTGTAGCCTCAAAGTCACTTTTTGAAAAAGCCTAGTTATTATAGTTAAATCTAATTTAAATCTGATTTTTGTTCTCCTACATGCTCGCCATTTGCTGCTCTTTCTCTGTAAAGCAGTTATTATTACATGTTTTTTAAACTCACAATAACTTCAGGAACTGTCAGGGACTTCTGAAGAAGTTAATTAGCCAGAGCAGATGTTCGAGATTGGGCCAGGAACTTCTCAAGGAAGTAGCTCTGTAGAACCAGAACTGGTGACCACTGTTCTGAAGCAAAAAAGCTGAAAGTAGCCTATCAAGAAAAAAAAATAGGAGACTAAATCTCTGAATAATGCCTCAGTGGTCCAAAAATGGCTTCGTAATCACTCTTTGAAAGATCCTAGTTATTATAGTCAATCCATGCCCAAAATTTAACCAGTATAAGCTGTTAAAACCCCAATAAAGAGTAAATTTGTTTCTTCCATGCCTGTTATGACCTTCAAATTTCTGCATTCGGAGTTGACATCAGATAAGAAGGAGCACAGTGTTACTTTAACAAACTGAGGTATAACTGCAACAATGCTTCTTAGAGAAAACAGTGAATAAGAGAAACAGAAAAGGAAAAGTGGTGAGTTGAGTGCCATAAACTGTTTTATACTTTCTACGAAAAAACAAAGACAGAAACTAATCAACTGCTTTAGTTGTAACAGTAAAAGCCCATTTGTGGATTTTATGGGATAGGCCATATGCTCCATCGAAACTGCAACCTCCATGCAGAATTAACACCTGCAGCACTGAATTAACACCTACACAGTTCATTTAAATCCAGCTGGACCCAAAGGAACGCATTTAACTCTGTGGATTTTACTATGCAAAGAGTTTCTCTCGACACAATGCAAACAGATGTACTCAGATGTAAAGTCTGTTCTCTGTTCTGGTGGCACATCAAGAGATTGTAATACTGGCTTCACTGCATGGAACTGGATAATAATCTAGATGGTTCTGGATTCTACTGGCCTAGAAACAGAGGATAACTTTGAAGCTGTGGAAAGGAGAAATCCTAATACATTTTTTGCATAATTAATGATTAAAAGCCTTAAGGTTATAACCCGCTAGAGGTTGCCCTGCCCTGTGTGGACTCTTATTTTGAAATTGGGTGTAAACCGGTCAGTGAGTGTTCACAGCCAGCCGGTGTTTAAGTTAAAGTGAATATTAGTTCTTATTGGTTCCTGAGTTAGTCTTGTGTGTATTTAGATTGTAACCCAGGGTCGGTCCACCATCTTCTGTCCTGAGTTTGCACGTGTCTAGTCTCCTGTGTTTTGGTTTATGTTTATGGGGGTAAAAGGCAGACCGACAGCCATTCTGGACTTTTACAGAACACACAGATTACAGGTCTGCCACTGCACACACACACACACACACACACACACACACACACACACACACACACACACACACACACACACACACACA
>JBBPCW010000039.1:12711053-12721731 GCA_037974425.1 Phenacogrammus interruptus | reverse complement strand
TCTAGACTGGTATCAGAAGTATCTAGACTTAAACCCCATTGAGCTGCTTTAGGATGAACTGGACAGAAGAGTGAAAGAAAAGCAACTGATAAGAGCTGCACACTTATGGGAACTCCTGCTGCAGAGTTGGGAAGAAATTTCTGCCGCATGAACATTGAGACACTGAACCGCTTGAATTTCAATACAAACAAACAAAAAAACATGGGGTGTTCTCAAACTTTTGACCAGTAGTGTATATATACATACATAATGCATAACATGTCAAGAGAATCAGTCCTGCAAGCTACGCTGAACATGCTTGTTCAATAAAAACATCTATCCAGAGTTTTCAAAGGGGGCTTGTAATTCTGCTGTTATAAGTGAGGGTGAGTGGGTTTTATTAAAATAGTTATTACAAGCCTACCGAGACAATGATGTAAGCCTCCATTATTTGCCATCAACAGTGAAAAACAGCAGACTTTCATCAGGCTTCACCATCATTGGTTCATTAGATTACTGTACATAAAAGATTACTCCAAGGAATGCTCATGTGTAGTCAATTACTCTGCTCTCAAGCAGACTTTTTTTTAAGGCCTTTTTAATTACACTTCTGTCCATGTGGATTTCCCACCATCTAAATTGTTTCTGATTTTGTCCTAGACTCGTTGTTGCCAGGCTATGTTGGAATGCCGGGCTCATTAGTGTCAGTTTCAGGTTGCCGTCGTGCTCAAAGTGTTTATCTGCCGGGAGTGACACACTGACAAACCCATGCTACCTCTTCCCTCCTGGCACTTTACAGCTATCAGTCAGTCGCCGCTAAACAAAGCGCGGACAACTCGCTCGTCCCTGCTCTTTTTAATTCCGCCTCCTTTCTGCCACACTTCTTCAAAGAGGCCGGGCCCCGCTGTGAACCCATTTGTTTGATAAATGCTCGGTGTGTCTTGAAAGGCCTTTTGTGAGGAGTTTAATTAAAAGACTAAAAGCAGGTGAAGCTGTTGTTGTGGGTACACAAAACTGACATGCGGCAGGAAGTCACCCTCGGAACAAAACCTCCTATCTCCATTTTTGTTGTTTTATTATTGTTTGCCTTTTTATATGAATTGAAAACACCAGCTGTCTTTTGCACTGTGATTTATGTTGAATGGAAAAATAGAAATCCCACCATCCCACAATGGAAAAGCCACAATCTCGTTATACATTAACTTGCATTGAAATTTATATATTTATATATAATATATATATTTTTTTCCTTCTCTTGTAAAGTTGGAAGATTTTGCCCTGGCAGCAACAAAATGAGAGTTGCCCTTGGATAAGAAAAAACAAACAAAACAGGGACATACTCTATAAAATGCTGGGTATAGATGGATATACACTACCTTGTCAGTGTCAGTGGATCAAAAGTCAAAGTAAACTCTGTCATCTCAGCTATTTACATGTGAACAGTGAGACTAGATGGTGTGGCCCTAGGAAGACACATAGAGTACACATATATAAATAAACTACAAATGGAACTCTAAACATTCTAAAAGAAGTAAACACTTGCACTTTGGTACACTTTGGGTCATTTTTAACATAAACAATTTGTGCAAATGTTGTATCAGTGGTCAGGTGCAGAACAAACACGATACTGGAATGTAATTGTGTGCTTTATATGTGCAAAAGATTAGTGGCAATTCAATATAAATATACAATCAATCTGTGAAAATGCAGGAATTCTAAGACACATTCATGTAACATTAGTGCTTGAATGCTATTTTGTGCATGTAGCTGCATGTGCATCATTAAAGAGTAATGTGTGAAGTGCGGCAGAAAGTTCAGTCAGTTCACAGTTTAGGTATGTGTGGGGTAGGTATGTGTTGGGGCTCTTGGAGAGAAAAAGTCATTAAACTCACACATCATTTCTTTCTTTGTACAATTTTGATACTGATATTTTCAAATTAAGTTAAAATGGCAAAAGTGCCTATTATTCCAACAGTGACAATGTAATGATAATTTCTTCAATAATAATTCAAATACTAGATAACACGTAAAGCAATACTAAACCGAAAGGTAGTCTTGTAATGCACAGTAGCAAGTGACATATTTCTATTATTGAATATTGAATAGATAACAAAAAACAAGAAATAAAGTGTGTTTACTGTTGGCTATGGCTGCCAGGCAACCGTGGGCCACAAATTGGTAAGGATTTTGGACATTCATTGATCCGTTTTGGTTTAATTAATATGGAAACATATTCCTCAGGTTAAACACAACTGAGCTAATACATCAGGTATGTAGAGTAGGGTTTCATGCCATATACACATGGATAATTTTTGTTTACAGCCTCCTGTTGATTATTTGATGTTAACTTAGATGTTGGGTCTAGAAATTTAAAATCAAACCATGCATATGTATGCATCCTAAATATTTTATAACATTTACATTAATGCAAGCTTTGTGAGACAACCTCCTGAATAATTCTGTATTTCCAATCAAAATGTAATAATTTAATGATGTATGTGCAGAAAAATCCAGCATATGTCTGTTTTTGCTGATATCTGGTTTTATAATGTGTAAGCTGGTTAAACTTCCAGACAGCTGGCTAGACATACAGCTGGACGAGGCAGAAATATGCTGGTCAACCTGTTTGGTCTATTAATGTAAGTTTTAGATTCTGATAATTAAGCTGGTCTATCCACATGGCCAAGCTGGTCATGTGGATAGATTGGCTTAAATTACAGGCTCTAAAACGTACCCTAATAGTATACAGTTATAGTAGTAATTACAGTAGTGGTAGTCCTTTTAAAATTGTAGTAAAATTTAACCGTATAAAATGTACCTTTAACCTTAATTACACACACACTGCACCAGCTTAACCAGCTTAGCTAGATGAATCAAGCTGTTTTTATCAGCAGGTGTATGTAGTGTTTCTACTTCTAATAAATAGTTATTTTATAATATTTTCTTTACTGTAGCTCGCTAATATAGGTTACCCATCACTCCACTGAGAGCTGCAGTAACTGAGTGCACTGAGTGCCAACATCGGCATGAGCTATAACAGTGTGCATGAACCCATAAATGTACTTGAGTCCTCCCATCAACCTTCCCTTTAACATATGATCAGGTCAAATACATGACAGCAACATCATGGATAAAAAATGATGTCTGAAATATGGTGCAATCTAAAGCAGGCTGACCTAAACCTCTATTATAGATGAACCAACCAGTAACATTAACAAACTCGGCGTTAGCGCCCGCTGACCCTATGTTCCTTCAGAGCATATACACTCTTGTCCGTACTCCCTCACCATCTGCTGCTGGGAACTACAATTCCCAGAGTTCCACTGCACATGACCCAGCAGAGCTCAACACAAGGAAGACGGAGTATGGTGATTTAGAGGAGGGAACATTTATCAGTGTAACAGTACCATTATTCTTACAAAAGAGTTGGAAATTAGTACCCAGTGTCTTTGTCCTTTCTATGGAAGAATAAGTCCAGTGTACTTTTAATATTTACATGTGTCTTATCCCACATATCATTCTCCAGTATGACTCCAGTGTGGCTCTTTTGAGTCTTGATTTTTAACATTTAAACATTAATGCAATAGCAAATTGCAACAGTAAGTGACTAATATTTACTAAATATTTAACTGAGTAATTTTAATGTTGTTTTTCTTTAAAAAATGGAATTTCACCAGCATTACTTATGGAATGGATCATCAAAGCACATTTGTAAGTATTTATGAACCATGTCAGCACGTAAAGACATTGCTGCAAACATCATTAGTCATATTTATGTGATTTCAAAAGCTACAATAAATAATAATATAGAGTTATTGCAGTAGTCTAGTGGGTAAAACACTTGTGAACTCGATGACCACAAAGTTGCAAAACCCCACTTTCTTCCAATGTATCCTTGAGCAAGACACTTAACCCTCAGTTGCCCCGGTGGGACTGCCCCAGTCACTAATGATTATAAGTTGCTCTGGATTAGGCAATCTGTCAAATGTTCCTTTACCTAATCCTTTCCCGTACTTGATTCACATTTTCAGTTTCGGTTTTTGGACCAGTTGGAAAACCATCACAGTACATCAATTCATTTAGTTTTTCATTTAGAAATGTCTTTCCTGTTAAACACAAAACTGATACCCAAGTATCTGGCAGTATTGGGGCTGTTTGTGAACATTCTTGTCTGTGTTGTCATCAGACGATGTGTTTGTCAATGTGATGATTTTACTTCTCAATTTTAGGGGAGAATGGGTGAGAGAAATCATTAAAATGTAAAACATTAAAATGTAAATGCAGCTGAGAAAAAAACTGTTACAATGCGTGAGAAACCCAATAAATATGCATAAGGAAGAAAAGTACATTTTCTGTATAACCATTCACACATTAGCACATCATTCTGTACCAAGGGAATGTCACAAACCCCTTACTGTTGTGAACAGCTCTGGATTACAGTGTCTACTAGAAATAGTATCTAGTAATGCTTTTAAAATCAATTACGTAATGTTGTACCTTTTACATTAATTTAACACTAACCACACTTTTATGGATTATAGTAAAAAAGTAAATCAGTTTCTGATTTTTTTGGCACAATAATGTTTTATGGGTGAACTTACTGATTCCATTTTGGTGCACCAATTAACAATAAAATTACATTTTATTATGAAAATTTACATAATGTTCTTTATTATTTGCATGTTTAGTTATGATTTATTCTTCTCTATTTAAAATGTGATTCTTAAATGTTTAACTACAAGGCTGAACAAGGCTCAGTCAAATATAATACATGCTTGGACTGAAGCAGCATCTGCTTCTGTAGATTTTGTATTTCTATTTCATCATACTACCATCACTGTATACATAACTTCCCCCACCCACACACACTATTTTCCAAAATAGTAACCTATTACTGCTCAACTTAAAAAAATAAAATAAAAAAATAAAAAATTCCAAAAAATCATTAGGGGTCCCGGATTGACATTTTTGCAAAGCTTCTTCATGATAGTGTCTTGTAAAAACCCATAAACAAATGAAAGTGAAATGACTTGAATTGAACTGAACTTCTTAATTAGAGTATTAAAGAATATATGCCTGAATAAAACAATACAAAACATAAGAACTCCCAAGCTATTTTGGTTGTTAATTATCACAATGTAGGCTACACCAGTACATGCTTTATGTAGATCACTGAGCCTAAAGCAGTTGTGCGCATCAAACGTATGCTAAATGACTCATTATATTGTTGCTATGTTTTTGTCAGCTAAAGGACATTTGTACATAATGGGTAGGCGTTCTGGACAGATTTATTCTAGCATATCACTTAAAGGTTTGCACAACAGAGAATCCCTGTTGACAATTAAATTCAGGCAGAATCTGCTTGTAAAGTGAGCCTGAGATGCTTGAAGTCTAATCAGTCATATTAGAAACCTAACTCTTGTGGGGATGAATGATCAGTGGTTAGAAAAATTAGGATGGTTGATTTGCTTATAGACAAATTGGCCTGTATCTGAAACCTTTTTTTTTTCAAAAACCCAAAGCTCACCCTGTGTTGGCTAAACGAATACAAGAAGCACATTAGCACATTTCCAGCACATTCTGTTAGCCAAAGTCCAAGATAAATAACATTATTTGCTCTTTAGTGGGCCAAACAGACTTTAAAATGCATAAACAGAAAAACAATTCCCTATTTAAATAGCACAAATCAAAGCAATGCGAGTAAGATGCAACGTTTCGCTCAATGAAACATGCATAAATGTACTATGGCATTTAACTGTATTTTAAATATATATAGCAGCTGCCTTTACATATAATCTGTTTACCTGGCTGTTGCATACAATTTTATAATGTATATGTTATGTACATCATAAAATTGCAACACATTCTGACAAAATAATAAGAATAATACATTGGCTGACGTGTGATTTTACAACATATGCTCTGAGCAAAAATATATAGAACCTGGTTAATTTTCATCATTTATTCCATTTCTTCATGAATGCATGGCCATCTGTTTAATTCATATCATCATTATCTTTTTGTCTTTGACATTAAGATCCTCTCATGATTTTGTTTTTGGCATGTGGGAATATGTTCCTAAAGCCCTGAAATTATTATGAGTAGGGGTCAAGATGAGCATGAGAAGTGATATTCGCTATTTTTGTTTCAGTAAACACACGCATACAAACAGCCGCCCCCCCAACACACACAGCTTCACACACATGAAGAACATGCAGAAAATGGGTTCTTTCATTTCAGCCGCAATTGGTTTCCACGTAAATGACTGTTCTTCTCACTACCAGGTGCACATACTTTATATGCAATTTTACATCATTGCATTCTGTTATTTATTTATCTCGCCTAAATTGAATTTTCCATCTGGCTTCTGCTATAAAGCTGTCTTTGTTTGCCGTTAGATCATTACTCATGATTTTACCTTCTTCTCCCCTCTCGGGGGATGTCACGGGCGTTTTATCCAGAACACAGAAAACGAACAGTGAATCGTCGCCCTGCTTCCAACGCGTTAGGGTTATTTCACCCTGCCGTTGCTATGCAACAATGTGAAATGTTGGCACAACATGATTTAGATCTGTTCCAACAATAAAGTCCTGCTCATAACTGCAGCGAATGCATCAACACTACTACCTCTGTGCTTTTAAGGCCGCCAGCGATGGGCCCGAGCAACATAAAACATTTTAGTTATGGATTTCTTCTCGTCTGATGTACTCTGTGGACTGTGCCTTGGACTAAAAAACAGCTACCTTATGATCCTATATTGACGGCTGATATATTTGTATGGTGAAGAAAAGCATCACATTCCAGTTTATTTATTTGATGATGTAACTGTGTTTCACAAACAAGTTAGTACTATTCTATCCAAAGTCAGTTCATGAAGAAACACATGCTGTTTGGCAAGAGAACCTTTTGATAAGATGCCATCATTTCCATCTCTTTAATTGTGCATGTTCAGTCAGCTGTACATGCACAATTAAAGAGATGATGGCTAGTGTGTAGCTCTAAAACAGCTCCGACCTGCTGAGGTATGGACTCCACTGACATTATGTGAGTATGCTATGGTATCTGGCACCAAGATGTTATCTGCAGAAAGAAGTCACTGCAATTAGGGAATACCAATGCCATGAAGTGGCGTATTTGTTTCCCAGTGTTTAGGTATGTGGTACATGTTAAAGAAACATTCCAATGAAGGCCTGCAGAAGACTGACTATCATGGTGCCTCGGCTGGCCCTCCTTCATCTCATTGTGAATCCTGGTGCCGTCTCTCCCCCAGTTAAGTGAAGCACACACACCTGGCCATCTGCAGGATGTAAAAGAAAACTTGATTCATCAGACCAAACCACTTTATTCCATGGTGAACTTCTGCTGTTCACATTTTTGGTGGTGGGCTGGGGTCAGCATGGGCACTCTGACTGGTCTGCAGCTATGCAGACATAAGGAAAAAAAAAAATTACACTAGATGTTAATAGAGTATATATTAAAATGTTTTAGTAAATTAGAAAGCTAGCAACCACTTTTAATTGTGAACTTGCCTTTTCCATATATTCCAATCAGAATGTGTATCATTGGATGACCGCTACAGAATGCTATTTGAATGGGCTGAGCTCAGGATCCATTTTACATAATAAAATATTATTAAGTCCCTGGCCATACTGATGATATCTTGATAAGCAACAAGTAGCTTTTGTATTACAATTTATGTCTATTTTCTACTGAAAGATTAAAGCAAAACTTGAAAATTGAATTTGAAAAGTGTCCCCTAATTTTTGATGTGCCATCTATGTGTGGACAGTTGCCCCTGTGGCTTTGATGGCAGCTGGGTAACATTGGAAAGGGTCCACAAGTTTGTAAAGCATCATCCCACTGAGAGCTGCTGTTGTGCCCTTGAGCGAGCTGTTAGCCCATGTTGCTTTAGGGGTCCAAGCACTTTTATGCCATCTTTCTTCCCCCAGGCCACTCTTGTAAATGAGGATGTATCCTCATTGCACTTTATCTTCTTTGAAAAGCTAAAGGCTACCATCCCATGTCCTGAAGAAGAGTTCTGATTTGCCTCCCCTGTTCCTTTGAATTAATCATTATTATTTCCTTTTAGTCAGCCTGCCAGTAATTGCTTCATTCAGAGCATATTCCTCCACCATGAAGGCCCCACAATCATCTCACATTGTGCCAATATGTGAGCCATTTCATTTGGGAAGCGGGATCAACGCATTCAACTTTAATTTCTTCTCTTAAGAAAGCTTGTCTTCTCCCTGGGCCGCTGAGGGGAGCGTGGAAGGAGGTTGAGTTTATAATGGTGCTTGAAAAAGGAGCAGAGAACATTAATCATGTGTCTCTTTCATCGGCTTGACATGTAAGACACTGAAAATCTCTGTTTATCTGCACACACAGAAAGCGAATAAATATGAGCGCTTCATAGCTAATTCCCTGCAGAGATCCAGGAAGGTTTGCTGTCTCTTCTTTGGCGTCTCTCAACTGCCTCAAATCAACCCAATTATTCCCCATACAACCACGCTCCAATTAGAGCGCTCTCTCTCTGGCGTGGACGCTCTTACCAGGTGCCTTCGGTTAAGCTACTGTCACTGAGAGCGCTTTTTAAGCTTGAAGAAACCTTTAAACAAACTCCAGCATATGGGGAATTTTTCTTCGTTCCATCTGACGAGTTTGACATGTTCTGATGTGCGATAGACTACTGAGTCTTTGAACATTAACATCAAGATTTGTCTTATTATCTGTATGTTTTTGTAAAGCCTTAGAGAAAGGTGACTGCTGAAAATGATTTTTTTTTTTCAAGGCGCAGCATTGTTCAGTCACACGTGTCAAGATACTTTTGAAGCACATCACTGAAATGATGGTGAAAGAATCCAGCTTCAAAGTGCTTCTATCAAACATGTTTATAATGTAATTCTAATTCATGGCATTCTGCTTTTGCTTGAACATACACTGTCAGTTCAAGTGTTGGTCAGGTTTACGCAATATTTTAACCCTGAAGCTGAATCTGAGGAATCTACTAAACCAGAGGTTCGACCACAAATACATATAGCACCTGCTATATGATGCTTTACACTTTATAAGCAAACATCATCTTTATCTTAATGAGGAATTGTAGCATGCTTTGTTTTGCATTCATAAGCCTATGTTGCAGAAATGTACTATACAACTGTTCCTTTTCACATTCAAATAAATAAGTATATTCTGAGATGAAGAATGCAATGCAAATGTAAAGATTGTGGTTTTTTTTGTTTTTTTTTTTAAATCAGATTTCCCCCCCAGTTTGGTCTAATTTAGTTCAAGTGTCCAATTACACTCGGAAGCCTATTACACAGTGCCATGAAGCTGGGAGGGGGCAACCTCTAAGCCACTCAAAGTGCCACCTGATGTTTTTGTGGCTAATGCAATGTAATCTACACATTTGTAGGAGAACTGCTAAATCTGCCATGTCAACTAACAGATGCCCACATTGTCTATTATTGCAGTATATCTGATGCACTAGTGCTGGTATGCTTAGTAGTGACTGGGGGAGAGAGACCCTACTCACCCTAAAAGAACAAGACCAAGTGTAATCATGGCTTCCAAGGCGCAAAGGTTATGGTATCAAACTCACAGTCTCCCATCTGCCCTGAACAGGCCCAACACCTAGACCACAGATTCCCAACCCTGGGCCTGGGGTAACCCCTGCCAAGAATATTTTAATGTTTTTCCATGTTCAGCCCTGTTCAGTTCAAAAAGAGCTAAGAAGTTGGACCATACATGCTGTAAGCTTGGAATACACTATAATGTGCAGACTAGAAGGTACTCCAGGGCCTCTAAATTAAGCCTTAGATGCCAGACAGGAACCTGGGTTTAACCTGGGAATGGACTTCTAGACCTTCAGCGAAGGCTTAAAGCTAAATTGAAACTAAAATGTCATTTTAGCTTTTTGTTGTGCAATAGAATCCTGTTTATATTTAAACAGTACATTTTATTAAGCTTTGGTTGAAAGCACCTCAATCTACATGCAAGTAATCGGGTTGCCTTGAAAAATCGAAATTCAAAACTTCAAATAAAAACAAAATGAAAAACACATTATTATATATTATAATTATAACTACAAATTTGAAGACAACAAAAAATAGTTGAACCAGTAACCTTTTGATTTCCAGTGGCTTTGAACAATTTGGTGAAAGAAAACATCTAACCCTTCTGGAAGTCCTACGTAAATCACTGTCTGTTAATATGAGCAGCAGCCTAGCCAGTGGGTTTCATGCAGATGACTTTTGTTAGTTAAACAATAAAGTTTACTGAATGCACTCAGGTTCAAGGCCTGCATCCAGCAGTATCTTATTTCTGGGCTGTCCTTTCATGAGTTGTTATGCATGACTGCAGACAGCCTCAGTAACACAAGGTGGAATAAATGTTAATAAGTCAGTAACAAGCTTCAAATAAAACATTAAATGTCTACAAGCTCCAGATGTCTGTGTTTAATATAAAACATCAAAAAATGTCAAACTGGCTTCTAAACCTGCACATGGGATTTACCCCTTCAGTTCCACAAATACTGCTTTAGTGGATTTTGACCTTTGTTAAAGTTGCACCAATGTAACAAATAAATGTGGTGTTTTATTTAGTTTACTTAGAAAACATCTAATGTGTCTATTCTCTCTCTCTCTCTCTCTCTCTCTCTCTCTCTCTCTCTCTCTCTCTCTCTCTCTCTCTTTTTCTTTCT
>JBBPCW010000039.1:12698695-12710960 GCA_037974425.1 Phenacogrammus interruptus | reverse complement strand
TCTTTCTCTCTCTTTCTCTCTCTCGCTCATTTTCTCTCTTTTTCGTTTTCTCTCTCTCTCTCTCTCATTTTCTCTCTCTCTCTCTCTCTCTCTCTCTCTCTCTCTCTCTCTCTCTTTCACTCACAAAGCTTAATTATCTTCCCCATTCTCTTATCTGATTCACACACACATCCAAGACTCCATTTACTCTCCTTTACAACCTCCACTTGTTTCTACTTTTCTTTCCCAGTTAAAAGTGCGAGCAGGAACTCAGCTGGCTCTACTGTGTGTTTATTATAAAGAGGTTATTGTTGTTTAATGACAAGGCCATGCTGAACAGATCTCTGTGTTGCTGGGTTCAGTAAGGGAAGCTGTAGCTGTTTCACCTGTAGTGCTTTATTCAGGCTTGGGTTTCTTTATTGGGAGGCCTGGAGAAAGTATCAGCTAATTGCTGGGAGGGTTTCTGAAAAATGAGATGGCACCATTGTCCGATTTAGCAAAATAGCTGACCATTCAACACTCTTATTTTATGTGCTTCTTTGTTTTTGTTTAAAAAAACATGTAATTTGTAGTATATTGTTTAAAGTGCTTGATAATACACTATATATGTTCGTAAAATCTAAATAATCAACCAGATTACTCCATACAGAATGAATACAGAGACATGTTTCCATTCCTAATACAGAATATCTCCAGATCCTACATAGTCCTCTCAAGGAAACTGTACTTAAGATCAAATATGCGTCACTTTGACAAAATCTTAATTAAAATAGACATACAGAACAAAAGAACATTGCTTAGCCAAATTTTAGGTACAAACAAAATATAAGTGCAGGTATGTCCAGTTATGTGCAACAACATGATACTTGTGGTCCTGAAGTTGGATCCAAGTGCAGAGCATAAATCGCAACCAGGTTTATTCTAACAGGCAAAAAAAAACAGATATGATGCCTCAAAACCAGAAAGCAGTCCAACAGGAAAACACATCCAAATGGTCATACACAAAGAACAATGGTTAAAGTCCAGTAGGGTAATTCAATAAGCAAACAGAGTGGCCATTGTGAAAGTAACCGGGTTAACTTGCCAGAGATTTTTAAAGAGGCCAGTGTACCACCAGGAAAGCTTTTCAGAGGGGAGGCAGAGTTTGAGGTCCTGTGTGGACACTTGAGAAACTGGACAAAACAGGGGTACTTTGGGAGGTGGTACCACAACATTAGGCCAACATTCTCCCCCAAAAATGCCCTCAAGACCTGTGACTTGGACTGAGGTCCTCAGTCTGAAACAGAGTCCTCTGTTTGTCCCCGGGTACCTGACGCTAAAGGTGATTTTGCCCCATGAACAGGGGAGAGGGTAGGCATGGGATTTTGTAGCTCACCTTAATCCCTGTATTAGTGTGAAAGGGTATCAGACTTTATAATTGTTAGTCCATTTGACCGGGCTCTGGTTTAGTCTTTTTCCCTCCTGTAAATATTGTAGATTATGGCGATGGTTCAGCTGGTGGCAGCTTTTGTGAAAGTAGGCACAGTGGTGTAACATGGATGATGAACCCTGTCATTGAGACAAGACAGCCCCCACCCTGTTTCCAGTGCATCTACCTCCACTTCAAAGAGCAGGCCAGGACTGGTTGTTATAGCACAGAGGTTAAGCAGAACTTGGGCTTCAGTGTGGAGAATGTCTCAGATGCTTGTGGTTATCAATTTAATTTACCTCTGGTTTGCTTTAGAGCAACTTGATTAAAATTGATATTATACTGATGGTAGTACTTGTCAAAGCCTAGGAAGCATCTTTCACAGTCTGAGGTGTAACATGTACTATATTATGAGGCCAATCATGTACTTCCTGGGTTTTATAGTCCTTTTTTTTTTACCCAGCCTGCACTTCACCTTTTGCCTTAAAATGTTAGGACTGGTGGAAGATACACTTCACTCTTATGAAATAACTTGCAGTCACAGCGTCTTTGGAGGACTTGGTGGACCTGATTTTGGTGTGTTGCTACATTTGGGGAAATATTTAATTGATGTACACAACAATCAATCAGGTCTATAAAATTTTCATTGAAAGACAGGGGGCATTAGAGAGTCCAAATGGCATAACCAAATACTCATAGTGCCCCCAGTGGTGAAGCAGCAGGTGAAGGACCAATAATACCTCCTGCAAGGGCTTCATCAAAATACTAATGTGCGTGAGTTTCTGGTCAAGATAAATTATATTTTTGGGGATGTGGAGATGATGTTTTATGAATACGGCATCATGAAGCCTTCGTCATAGTGTCCAGTATGTGGGAGATTAGTCGTAGTGTCCAGTAGGGCTGTAACTAGGCCACCGCTGGTTTTTGAGCCCTTGTTTCTGGCAGTCCAGACTCCACTGGGTCCATGGTATGGATTATGTCATGAATTTCTGAAGTCATCATGGCCTGACTCCTGAATTAGTTTTAAAGTTGCAATATATTCACCTTTTCAGGAAAATAGTTCTACCTTCTCAAAATTTTCATTGATATAAACAAATATGAATGTCTGAAACTAAAACAACCTATATGACATCAGTGCATCTGTGCAAATCTGTACCTTTAAAGGAGCATTTTTCTGAGAGTGTATAGAAAATATACTGGAGTAAAAGTATTGTAAAAATTAAACTTTAAATATAATGTGGCATATAGGCTAGAAATAAATGTTTTAATAAATAAAAAAATAATGTAGTGGTAATGTAATGGTAATGGATTTTACACTGATATGAATTTGGTTGCATGTCTTAATGAATTTTTTTCAAATGTGTGGGAACAAAACAGAAGAGTTATATAAGGTGAATAGTTTTCCTGTCTTGGAAGTCATTGAATAAAAATTGTATTTTATTAGATTTCAGTATTGATTCAGTATTGTTTCCCAAAACAATAAAAGTATATAAAAGTAAACAAAGTACATTCACTCATTCACTCCTTGCCTCCCCCTACCCAACCCACAGACAAACACATTGGTTGCTTGTTTTCAAACATATAGGTGCTACCCACTTGACCTCTGTCTAATCCTTGTAGAGGTTCTGCCCTGTTTAAGCTGTAAACACTAAACAAAACCAGTGAGAAACTAGAAGAGGGTGGCTCCTCTTGCCTGACATCTGCCTCGCAGCTTAGGCCAATGACACATGGGCGAAGTGGGATTCTAATGACATTATCTTTCTTCTCTCTCTTTTCTCTTCTCTGTCTGTCTCCTCTTCTGTCTTACTCACTCATTCAAAACACAAAGAAGAGAGTGACAATGAAAGATGAAAGCACTTGTAACTGATGCCATGTTGAGATGAACACATTCAAACTAATCTGATTCTAATTTGCAGTAGCGCAGCACATGCTGCCACTGCCACAGGCGTAGCTAGAGCTGACTAAAAGGCAAAAGAGAGAGAGACAGATCAAAGTGACAAGAACAGAGGAAGACAAAAGTTATTCTGACACAAGCAGTCAAACTTCTCAGTTCAGGTAAGAACTTTCACAAGGTGCTTGAGTTCCTGTTTTTCTCTTTACAGCTCCCTAATTTAAAGTGTCTGGATTCTACTAAAGCTATCGGGACTTCATGAGACCAAAAGAGAGCTTTTTGTCCACAAACACTAGCTTGTGTTTGAAGTTAAATGTAGTGAAGATCACTCAGAGAAGCACCTAATCCTCACTGTGAGGTTCCATGGAACAATGCTCATGATTCATGGCATGAATCGCCATGTACCGTAACTCCGAGCATAATTTGACTGTGGCAACATTTTCCTTGGATGGTCTAATAAAAATACCTTCCTGATGCTTTACTTTGCCATTCAAATAAATACATATTAAGGTGACCTTTACCTTTCACTCACTCTAACCTTAAAATTAACTGCAATATAATCCTATTCACAACCTGGTTAAGAGTCCTAGCCTTTTACCAGTATATGGATTTATCTGTGTTTCTCCAGGTTGTATCTTTATAATTTGAGTCTGAAGATCATTATAGAGGAATTTTCAATTAAATAGGGACCTTGAGAAATTTTACTACTTGGCTGTAACTAAATCATCCAGTGGGATGATTCTATCACATTCCTCAAGTTTTTAAATTAAAAAGATCACATAATAACTATGTTGGAGTGCATAATTATTTAGAATCTAGAATCTATTTATAATTAGAGTGAAGAGACAAGTCTACAATTTACACCCACTGACTCTGAAAGGCTAAAAAGTGTATTTCTTTAACCAGTGGTGTCGTAGTAAAACCACATTATTCCTTATTTGTTTTACAGCATACAGTGTAATTCTAGGTCTTTTTAGCCTAAATACTCTAGGGGTACTGAAACAAGTCCATGATCCAGCAATGATGGGTGCTTATGCAAGAACATGGACCAGAACTGAAGTACCTCAGTTGGTACTTGAAATGCCTTTTGTTTGATCTCAGACTTCTCTCGGATTTGCTTGTATTTAGACTCAGACTTGTCTCAGTCTTGGACATTGGTCTCACCAACTGTTCTACTATAATCATTGGTCTTGACCGAGTCCAGCTGGTCTTAAAAAACAATTCTTCTGCCAGTAGCGTTTCTCCATGGAGGCCAACCATGCCCTAAATCTTTGCTGTCATGGCGAATAAAAATCTCTGAAAAATTCTCTAGCGTCAAACATTATGAACAGGCCACTAAGTGATCTTGAAAAAGATTTTTACTGTCTTTGTCTCTCTCAATCAGACTTGATCTTGACTTGGACTCGACCAGTTGTTGACTTGGACTTGACAAGATGGTCATACCTGCAGCTGTAGCTAAAACTAACAATAACAGACAAGTATCAGTCAAGTAATGCTTTACTTACATAACTACAATTGCAATTACAGTTAAGACTTTGGTTAATGTATATGTGGAACTCTATAAGCTGTATCACTGTGCTCCATCTGTAAGTGAATACATCAACAGTAGTTACTTTGCAAATGTCATGTTGCTATCAGTAACGTATTGGTAGAAATCTACAATTCATGCAAATGTTATTATACTTGTGTAACTGCATGAGTGCAAACTAATATTGGCACATGTATATTTACATAAGCACTTGTATCTATCTATAATAGTGAACACATTTCCAATAGTCTTTTTGTATTATTTGAGTACTTATAGTGTATAGCTTTTACTGTTTTTTGTTGCTTTTAACATTGTACTGTCCACTTTCTGCCATAGCAATGCAAACTTCACACTTGTAATAAAGATTTATCGTATCTTAATTACATTATTCACTCAAATTACTTATGGGATATATATTTTATATTATAAGGGACATGAATAAGAATAGTTTTATTCCCATTATGAATTAAGATTCAGTGTATATTCAAACTCAAGTCCTACTAGTTTTCTGGTGGCTATACACTTGCATGCTATGCTCTAGATCTGTTCCTAGTGGTTATTTTCAGAGGCATTTGGTTTTCAACCATCCTGGTATCATTATGGGATGCGTAATATGTTTCAGAACCTTTTTTCTTGTTTATTTTCTCTGTTTATATTCAAGATGTAAGCTGCCATACTTCTGCGGCACCGTTTCAACCCACAGTACGAATTGAAAGCTATATTTATGTCAAAGCACTCTTCAAAGTCCTGCAGCTTTCAACTTCTGAAAGGCAATTTGTTTTGACAGCTTAGTGTCTGAGTTTAAAAACAAATGATATTTTGAAACTTGTCTGTTTCTGCTGATTCTCTTGGGTGTTGAAAGCTTAACTCAACATGCATATTATGTATTGTTGTATATTCGATCATTTTATGCCACTATAAGTCTCGTCTTTCTTAATTAATTTGCAATTAGATGTTTCTGCTGGGCACAATGTTTGGACAGTCCACATAAACAATCAAACCCCTTACTATACTTTTTGATTAATTTTTATTGTGAGCTCTGAAAAATAACTAATTTAAATCATTTGGAAAAAATCTTATAAATCTAATTGACTGTATGTACAGTACATAACATTTCTGTATGTTAATTTGCAAATTAATTCCACTCTTCTTGGAAGACTTTCCACAAGATTTGTGCGTATCTGTGGGAATTTGTGCCCCTATATTCTGTAGAGGAGTTATGAGGTCAGGTACTGATTTTGGACGAGAAGGTCTGGCTGACAATCTCTGTTCCCCAAACTGTGTCCACAAAGTTGGAAGCATGGCATTGTCCAAAATGTCTTGGTCTGCTGAAGCATTTAGATTCCTACATTGGAATTAAGGGGCCTCACCCAAACCCTGAAAAACAGGTATTAGATTCTCTGGAGTCAGGGAGCTCCATTCATTATCTTTGGGATGAATCATCCAACATCAAAACATCATTAATGATCTCTGAGTACCTCACTAATGAACTCCCTAAAACTCACTAATGTTTCTAAAGCCTTCCCAGTAGAGTAAAGCCTGTTGCCACAGCAAATGAGGGACAAACTTCTTATTAGTATCCTTAATTTGTTACCTATATAAATAGTTTAAAAGCATGCATTTAGTCAGGTAAACGATTCCTAAAGCATACACAGAGTGGAAGTTTAATTAGTTATACCTCCTTTGTTGAAGGGCTGCTTCACAGCACTGCAGAGAATAAAAAAGTATAACATGTAGGTTTATAGCCTGAGTGTGGGACACAATTGGAAACATAACTCTTTAAAGTTATGCATCACAATGACAAAGATCAAATTCACTGAATCTTAGATTATAGTTTCACCTATATAGTCCTAAATGTTGCCACATATCCATGAGTATATTTAAGTGAAAATTCTGTCATACTTGAACACACAGTGTGAACAGCATGAAATTCAACCTCTTCATTTAATCCATTCACCAAGTGAAGCAGGGGCAGCCAGGAACACGGCGCCCGGGGAGTAGTGTGTGGGGACGGTACCTTGCTCAGGGTACCTCAGAGGTGCCTAGCAGTCTTGGGAATTGAACCCATGACTTCCTGATCACAGGGCGAATGCCCTAACCACTAGGCAACCAGCTGCCCCATTTATGAGAGAGACCACTCCAGAAAACCTGCATGATAAACTTATTATTCAGTTATTATTCCTAAGGCTTCTAACAGTGCTACAAATAATTCTGTAACTGCTATAAAACTAACATTTGAAGCCCCCTTACAAAAGCCCCCTATTGACCATTCTTCTGTTGGGATTGAAATATTTTCAATTAATACAATCAAGTGAAATACTTTTTCCCATAAAAACAGTTTGTGTTGTTTTGTAAGTCATGCACATTTCCCTTGGAGAAATACATTATGTTTCTGAAATGCATTAGTTACTATAAATAACTACAAGGTAGACATCCCTGGCATGCAGTGTAATCGCTGCATGTAGTGTTTTGTGTATGAGATGCAATTTAAACTCCACTCATGTCATACTGGGAACGATAATCCAGTCATTTTACCATTAGAGAGTGTTAGTGAGCCATGGAATTAGGGCTGGGCTGATGGTCCTGATAGATCGCTGATGGATGACAGTCATCCCAATGTTAAGCCTAGCATCGAGATCCATCCCCATGGACCCCCACACATACAAAGAAAGTGAGAGAGAGACTCGATTAGGCTTTTCTCAACACATTGTACCAGTGCTTGGTTCCCTTTTTCTATCCACATGTTTTATCCAGGAGTTCTTCTCCTTCTTTTGTTGTTTAATGGATGTTGGCGCACAGCTTTAAGGTTCTTTTCTGACACATTCTGGCACTAGTAATGCATTACTTACTACCAGGAACTTGGAGCTCAAACCTTCACGGAGATCATTAGCTCATGTTAGCTCTCAGGTGTACATAAGGCCATAAGGTGAAGAAAGACCAGATGCCTTCAATGCTTCTGCAAAATTTACTGGTCATATCACATTCAGACAAAATGCAATGATGTAATTTTAAAAGCATATGAAATCTGATCTGTCTGCTCTTATTAAGGGTTCATGGCAACTCTCTCTATGTGCATCTGATCTAAGAGGACATACAAAAATGTGCCAAAAATTTGAAAAGATCATACTCATGCAATGTAAAAAAACGTGTGACACTTCATAATACTAATGTAACTATAGTTATATTTTCAGTTAAATACATCAGACACAAAACATGTCTATTTCTGCTGTATTTTTCCAAAAATCACTCTAACTAGACTATTTTAATTCTCTGTAGATAACCTACATAACAAAACAAAAGGTCCAAAAATGATTCTTACTTGATTCAATAAACTACACCAATTCATTCCATAAAATTAATTGGTGTCTTTTATACAAACTCACTGGTTTCCTTTATAGACCTATTTTTGTAACTGAGATATTTCAGTGCATAGAACAACTTCCAAGTTTAAGGAACCATTGTTTAATGTTAAGGCTCTAGGAAGAAGTCTTAAATAGATACACGTTTAAACTACTTCAAACAATCTTAACATTAAAAAACATGTTTTTAAAGAACATGGTTCGTTAGAGAGCCAGGGAATGCTCTAAGACCCTTTGTGACACCCTCATGTTTCATGTTTGTGTGAATAGAATGTACCCAAACAGTTAAACAGTCTTGGTTCTTGGCTATTTTTACTGAAAGTGAGCCTGTTGTGCTGTCTGGCAGTCTGTTTATCAGTATGTAATCTGAGGTAAATGCTTGTTTATGAGTTGGTGATCCTGATGGCTCCTGACAGGAGAGAATGGGTGAGAGTCCACCGATAAAGGTGCACTGTAGCCTGCGGATGAAAACATCATGGATGAGTCAACCATGCCTCACCTCTGCTTTTGTTCTGAGTCTTCTCTGCCTCAGTCATCGTTATGAGCTGAGGGATGGAGATGGGGTCAGACTGGCTTTGGTTTCCAGGCTTATTGTCATTGTCATTTAATTTGCTGGACTTCATGCACCAGCACCCCAAAGTCTTTCTCCATAAGAGGAGAAAAGTGATTCCAGTTGGAATCTATTTTTTTTCTTTTAGTAAACTGTGTAGCTGCCAGGGTAAGAATCTAAATTCAATGGGTACTCTGCAGTAGAGCACAGTGCTAGACTAGACAGTGAACCAAACATATTCTACTCTGCCAGGTCCAGAGATAATTACTAAGCTCTTGATGGCTGGAACTGAGATGCTTAGAAACATTGCTATTGCAAAGATAACATGGCACAAAACAGAAAATCTCAATTTCAGTTTATGTATGAAAATGTATTCTATTTAATTTTGATTCATTTTGTTCCACAACCTATTTTGTTGCCAGGTTCTCGTAGACTCGTTTCAAAGTAGGTCACTACGAAGCTGAATCAGTGCAGAAATCTTGATTTTTCCATTATGAATAATGCACATTTTAGATCAAAAGCTTGGATCACTTCCAAAGAGATATTATTGTACCCCTTTATACCGATCACATGGAAGAAGCACGGTCACAGATCTACTGAGAATGGTCATCAAGTGTCTTGTGAACAATAATAGTGGTTACATGTTTGTGTGGCTTTACTTGAAGCTTTGAGTATATTTGTATGTAATGTAATGCATATAGCTCTGGAAAAACGTCCACCGCAAAAATGTTTCTCAGGTTTTATCTTTTATAGCTGCAAATATTGAACTGAACAGCTTTGCCTTCATTTTAAGACCTACAGACAATATGTCTCCTAATTTCCAAATAAAAATATTGTTCTTTAAAGCATAATTTTAAAGGAAATAACATCAGAATAAGAGAAATGATGCAGCGTTTACAGAGCTTAAATAATTCAAAGAAAACAAATCTCTTATTTACTCTTAAATAAAATGACTACAGTTACCTTTGATAAACTTCTAGTAGTGTTTTACCATACAGCTGGTCTCATTGTGAGAGGAGAGTGTCGATTACAGCAGTGTTTTATACTTTTCCTCATTAAATAAGATTCAGGTGATCACTAATCAGTCCCTCATGAAGCAGAATGAGGTGCTTGTGTAGGAATTTAACACTGGCATGGAATGGTTGTCACTCATAGAGATCAATTAAAATAATAAATTAAAATAATAAATCGCAGTGGTCTCTTTTTTCCATAACACCGATGTAAACATGTCGGATACATATGCTGTTAAAAGTTATCGTGGCAGTTTATGTCTGTTTATATAACATTCTACATTTTTTTATATAACTTTTTATAAGGATTTTTGTGTTTGCTGACTAAAAGAATAGAAAAATTGAGTAAAAGTTGACTGAAGGCTTTTTTATTTCACAGTATGTTGATGGGTATTATGATAAACACTACCTCTACATGTGTGTCCAAGCATGAAAACATTTGAGTACCCCTGCTATAATACACTATAGGGATTTTGTAATTGGTGTCAAAGAATACATGAGTATGGTTGTCCTTGAAGGTTGGACAACACTACCATAAACTGGCTTCTGTACTTCAGATGCAAGTTCAATACTAATTGCATCTCACTATGTAGAAGTACATGATTTTCTTTAATAGTAGCAATTGTTCTCTATTTGTAATTGTGAAAAAAAAACCTTCCCTTACTTTTACACATGCAGATTTGTATTACGTGTGTTGGCATATTTGAACAAAATAGAGCTACTCCCGGGGTGTCCTTTCCACTATATTGGCAATTCCCGATTATCTTGGCAGCATAACTCTTATATTGTGCTTTCCTGGGGTCTGAGGGTATTATTTTGGAGATATATCATTTAAAGAGACTACCTCTATCTCTGCATTTCTATTTGATGGGCTCAGAGGGGGAGCAGAGCGGAGGGGGGTATTCGCATTAGATTATGTTTTGCAGAGCTCGTCTGTAGTGCTCGTGTATCATGTATATTGTTAGATCACGGCTGTGGAAGAAAATCTTTTGTTGTTATTGGTACCCGCAGACTTGGCATGTGTGTATTAGGTGGGCATGAAAGCGTGAGTGAAATTGGCTCTACATCATCAAGGTTAAAAGGATGCATTTTCCTTCAGGTGGGTTAAATCTGCAGGCCATCGCTACTACAATCTCGTGCCTAATGAAAGCCAAATATCTTTCTTCTTTTGCTTTACCAGGAAACGGACTTCACAGAGAAGCTGCCAGTGGTGCTGCTCCGAATACACTAATAATGTTCTCGTTTCCTTCTGATAAGCCTTTCGACATGTAGATGTATATTTTGCAGATTTGCTCAGGCCGACAGACAAGAGAGAGAGGCAGCAATGAGGAGAGATAATGGCGCGAATGGGCTTGTTTTTGAGAGAGTGGTATATGCAGTGGTTTGCCATTCAAAGCTAATGCATTCAATCATTTGGCAGAGCTGAAGGCAATCTCCTGGCTAGAGGGGCTGTGGGTAAGTGGATGCATTGTTGATTACCTGTAGACACTCCAAACACAAAGAACCAGCTGCTTTCTCATGTCCCGTTTAAGAGAGAGAGAGAGAGAGAGAGAGAGAGAGAGAGAGAGAGAGAGAGAGAGAGAGCACTTCAGCCTTGGAGATGAGAGGGAGAAACATTTGAAGGAAGAATTGGGCGAGTAGATTAAAGAGGACAATAAACATAAATAGATAGATGGCATCTGTTCTCGTAAATGTTCCTCTAGAATCCTTGCATTGAAATGACTGTAAGATTACACGGGAAAGTGTTGTTATCCTACCGCGCCAATTACTGTCCATTAAGGCTTGTTACTGAATTTGTTATGAACGATGTCACAATGGGAAAGCATTGTGACATCATGGAATTAATCGCGCCTGATCGCTCCTGCTTTGGCGCCATAGCAACCCTCTTTCCGCGCTCTCCTCTCTGATACATCAACATCTATTTGGCTCGTCTGTTTCTTCTCCTTCCCTTTATTTCTTTGTAATGTTAGTACATAAAGGTCATCTGGCAGATGGTTTTTAGTACCACCATGCCAGGTGACCTCTCTCTCTCCTATTGAATGTAACCGTACGCCGGTTTCGACAGGCTTTTTTTTTTTTTCCCTTTTTTTTTCTTTGCCCTCTATTTTACAAGCACCTCCTTGTTTCAGAATGTGGATTTCCATTTTTATTCACCGGCGTGACCTTCAAAGTAATGGTGTTTGGCACGGGCCAAACTGCAATATCTTAAGCAACTTGTCAGACATTAACACACCCCGCAAGACCTTAAATTTGGCTCTTATGGATGTTGTTTTTATACTGTATCCATTTCCCCCCTTCGCTTGCTATTCAAACATGACAAGCAGGGAGCAGTGTTCTGCAGAGCCGATGTTTGTCCTCGGATCTCAAATTCCAGTCTGTTTAAACAGGGCACGAATGACCTGCAGGAGAACAGATACCTTCTTTATTCTGCTGTCCCCTCCCCCCAATTTGGCTTTCAGGGGCAAATGCGTGTGTGTGTGTGTGTGTGTGTGTGTGTGTGTGTGTGTGTGTGTGTGTGTGTGTGTGTGTGTGTGTGTGTG
>JBBPCW010000039.1:12541051-12552243 GCA_037974425.1 Phenacogrammus interruptus | reverse complement strand
TATATATGCAAAAGTCTTAGGCACCTGTTCATGTTGTTTGAAGTCATTTATGTCAGCAGTGGCTTCTTTCTGCAGCAAAAACAGCTGAATATTAGAATAAATGCAAACAAACAAGCAGTAAAACCTATCAAGATTTCTTTTTTCTAAACAGTGGTGGATAGTCTGTGAGCTGTTAGAAGAACCCAGGTTTGGATCCAGGTTTCTGCTCAGGGCCTCCAGTCAGTTGGTGAATGAATAAAATTCCATAATCAGCACTTCATTTAATCTACTGCATTAAAAAGAGCCGAACCAGTGATTTGATGGAGCTGCAGGTAAAACTGGGCTTCCATGAGGAAAGAGGTCCATATTTGTTGTAATGTAAGTGTTTTAACACTAACTTAACACCACTGCCCAGTAGTAAACAGCTTTTAAGCATCATGTTCTCAGGTGCCTAAGACTTCTGTACAGTGCTGTATATTTAATTCAGTAACTTACTGGCTATGCAATTACATTTGAATATTCGAAGAAACTGAAAACAACTCGAGGCATCTAAGGGTTAAAGCCACCCAAGTACTTGTTAGAGATTTTAACAGTCAGCCCACTCTTAAATAAAGCAATCTGTCCTCCTTTCACTGCCTTGCTTTTGTTTATTATTGTCTTTTCTTCTCAGATAAAGTTGTGCTCTGTCAGTCGATTTGTCATAAACCATACTATGGACAAGTGTGTGTGCGGCACCAACACCCCCCCGTTCTGAGAGTCATCTATCGTCTCGACCACACACACCCACCCACATGCACACACACGCAGTGGCCAGGACACACAGCGAGAGATGTGCTGCCATTAATCTGCTTTGACTGGGGGAAATTGCATCTTTGTAATGAGTATTAGGTGTGCATCTACATGAATTAAAGCTAAATGAGTGTCTGATTGATCACCGGCTCTAAATGATGCGGAGCCATGTGTCATTACGCTTTAAATGTGACTATCATATCAGCATGATTAAAACGCTCAGCCTTGCTGAGAAATGTCTGTGTAAACTAGATGGAAAGAAACACTACTGGAGACAGCCAAGAAGTAGTTTGGCCCTTCAAAACAATGGTGCAATAGTGTTCTGCATTTTTTTTTTTACTGTAAATGAGTAAAACTATTCATTCACTGTTAATTATTATGTCTAGTTAAAGTTAAATTAATTGCTTTGGGCCTTTAAAAGGGCATTCCAGCCAAAACACTGCATTTAATTATGTCATTTATTGTGTTATGCAGCATTCTGTGGCACGCTAGGCAGTTTTCATTGTTGAAATGGCTGTCATGTCTAAACTTCATCAGTGTGTTGTACAAATGTGTCATACAGGCATTATGAACTGCTAGCCTAACCACTATTTAATACAGCCAAGGCCAGGAGTGGTGTGTATCTAACATTAGTCAAAAATATATGGCTTCTTTTCTTACTGAAGGCATAATTCAGTATAGGAATACCTGAGGTGTGCAGTATACACTGTATATGGAAAGTACAAAAGTACACAGCATTTGACTTATATCTTATAGTTTAAAGCTTATAGTAAAAAAAAAAAAATACACATTTTAAAATACATGATTGGGGGATTCCTGTGACAGTTTGTCACGCATGAACACACCTCACCACAGCACACAGAGTGAAATTCTTTCTCTGTATTAAATCCATTCACCAAGTGCCCGGAGAGCAGTGTGTGGGGACAGCACCTTGCTCAAGGGAACCTCAGTGGTGCCACTAGCAGTCCTGGGATTCCAAATCACAACCATCTGATCACGGGGCAACTCCCTACACACCAGGCCACCAGCCAGGAAATAAAGTTTTTATCTGAAGTGGTATATGGGGCAGTGCAGCAGCAGACAGGTCAGAGTGCCCATACTGACCCCTGTCCATTGGCAAGAGCACCTAAAATGGAAATGTGAGACGAAGGATGGTGGTCTGATCTGAGGAATCTTGTTTTCTTTTACATTATGTGGACAGCTGGGTGTGTGTATGCAGCCCACCTGTGGAAGAGATATCACCGGAGTTCACTACAGGAAGAAGCCAGCAGAAGTAGTGTAATGCTATAAGAAATGTCCTGCTGGGAAACTTCAGGTCCTGGCATTCATGTAAATGTTACTTTGACATGTACCGCTTTCTCAAACACTCTTATTGACCAAGTTCACCCTTTCATGGCAACTGTATTCCCTAAAGTAAGTATCTCTTTCAGGAGGATCTGCAAAAATTGCTCAGGAATTGTTTGAGGAAATAAGTCCATTCAGGCTGTAACTCACAACTTACAGGACTTTAAGGATCTGCTGCTAAAGTCTTGGTGCCAGATTCATCACACCTTCAGAGGTCCAATGGAGTGTTTTGACATAAAACCTATATAGTATGTATCACTATACTCTAGTGTTTACATATGCAACTCTAGGTATTTTTAAAGTGCAACAGTTTTCTATACCTGAATTATAGAAATGAAACAGAAATCTATACAGTATTTTAACAAAAACAGTTCCTGCCACATCAGCAGTATCTGAAGTGCATGCATATACATTTAAAGTCCAGAACAAAGCACCAGTGCAGTATTTAGTGCCTGCAGTATTGTGTGAGAGAGCATGACTCGTGTAGAACAACTAAAGCAAAGTGGCCCCTTATAGTAACGCATTAACACACCACACCACACAGTGAGAACAGTGTGAAATTCTTTCTCTGTATTTAACCCATTCACCAAGTGAAGCAGGGGGCTGCTACCAATGAGGGGCACCTGGGAAGCAGTGTGTGGGGCGGTACCTTGCTCAAGGGTACTTCAGCGATGTCACAAGCAGTGCTGGGATTCAACCCCAGCTGATTGCAGGGACTACTCCCTAACCACTAGGCCTCCAGCTGCCGTTAAGAGTTGTACAGTCTGCAGGAGGAAAAGCCTTTCAGAATCATTCCTTCCTGCAGCGGTGCAGGAACAGCACAGTGTACTCCTCTGTCCTGGTGGTGTTTTATGAAGAGAGTGGGAGGGTTTTTCATGATTGCTGATGCTATTTCCCAGAGTCTGCCTCTCTGCCACCATCTCCTCTACACCCGGTTTTAAGCCTAGTACAGTTCATTGTAAAATGTTTAAAGTGTCCATTCTGTCTTATTGAACACACAACAGAACACAGTGTGAAATTCTCTCTCTGTATTCAACCCATTCACCCAAGAGAGGAACCAGGCAGCCTGGAATAGAGCGCCTGAGGAGCAGTGTGTGGAGACAGTACCTCGCTCAAGAGAATGATGACTTTAGCAGTCCTAGGATTCAAACCCACAACCTTCTGATCGCAGGGGCAACTCCCTAACCACCAGGCCACTAACTGCCCAGCTGTTCAAAAGGAATTTTCTTTACCAAACATTATTAAAAGCACAATCTTTTGGTCTGAAGGTGGTTTGAATACTAAGGAATAATGATATTAATTCTGGCATAACAACATTCTTCAAATGCTTGGGGTTTGTACAATGAAGAGTAACATTTTTCCAGCGAGCTAAAGGGCTCTGTATTCATGCACCATCTCAAACAGACGATAGGAATCCAAACAAAACGTATTTAACAGTTCTTTGTGGTGCCCACCCGGCATGGGTCCAGCTACAGTTGTTCTTTCTGTAGTAGCTGGCGCAGTGACAGGTTTGCCATGCGATGCGTTTGATGTCCCAGCCAAAATCTCTCAGGTGTTTTTATGGAGAGCCAGGCATTTACTTGCTCCAAACTATATGTCTGGAGCTCCACCGCTGCTTCACTTACTCCATAAAGCACACGCAGAGCCTGCTGTTTCTATGAGCTGTCAGGTCATTGGCATCAAGTCGTGGCTTGTCTGGCCAAAGGTGGATAGTAATAAGTTTATTTATCCAGTTAGGTTTTGAAAAATGTGTAATGAATATGGCACTCTTTCTTGTAAAATATTTGATATGATTATTGGCCTCTTATCTGTCATACTTCTGTGAGTATTAACAAATTATACCAGTTACACACCACAGCACATAGTGTGAAATTTCTTTCTCTGCATTTAACCCATTCTACAAGTGAAGCAGAGGGCAGTCAAGAACACAGCATCTGGGAAGCGGTACCTTGCTCAAGAGTACCTCAGTGGTGACACTAGCAGTCCTGGGATTCGAACCCACAACCTTCTGATCACAGGGCCAACTCCCTAACCACCAGTCCACCAGCCACCCCAAGTATGTTTACTTTACTCTTCCACTTTAGCCATTCACATTAAGGAGTTCCTTTTTTGATTACCTGCTTGTTTATTGCACCTTTAATCTTCTTTTATTGTTTTTTTGTTTATTTATTTATTTATTTATTTTTGCTCTCTGCTATTTTTACGCATAATATTTTTATTCTATTCCTGTAAAGCACACAGCACACTGAATGACCTTGGTGTATGATAATGGGTTCTGTAAATAAACTTGACTTGACTTGACTGGGGTTAAATTGCAATCTGTTCTTTTGATTCAGCTTCGGCACCCGGATCACTCTTTTCTTTTTTTTTTTTACCTCTTACATTCCAGTTTTAACATTTTAATTTGCTGTAATTATATCATGCTGAGAGAAAACTTCAGTTTCCGTTCTTATAAATGCTAAAAAGTTCCTCTTCTGTAATGAGTGCAATCCTTTTTTTCTGAGCTTTTGACTTTTTGCGACTTCAGGCTGTATTTCTTATTAATAAAACTTAATGTCGTTGAGTATAGATCATACCTCCCTCTGAAGAATTGAGTGTTATATCGTGTTGTCACCTTTGGACCCTGTGTAAGCCCCAACACATAACAGTGACAGACTTTAGAAGAAGTAGCTTTGTTTTCTTGACAAGAAGCCTTTGTTCAGGTGAGGTAGTGATAATACGAGTCAGACACTATAATTAGGTTAAAGACCGTTAGGACACGGCTTGATAAGGACAGACTTTATTTAGCATTAGACCTGGGGTCGCGCGGTGTTAGTGGAGCTTTTTCCATCCCGTTTCACGACATATTTACAGTACCTGGACACATTAATGTTGCACTGTAAGTACGGAAACCTCAATTATTCTGCCATACTCCCCGTCGAGCTAATTATTCTAAAAACCCTCATTAGCCAGCCGTCAGGAAGCGAACGCCTCAAACTCTTCTCCTTCTTCCTCCGCCTTCATCCTCCTTCATTACCTTTGGGAGGATCTCCAATCGTCTGTCAATTTCTGAAATCTCTCTCTCTCTCTCTCTTAGTCTTCATCCTGAACCCCTCGTAATTATCTTCTGATGAGGAATTCATTTCTTCAAGCTTTTAAACCCCACAAACAGAAATCAGAATCACTACGATTAATCTGAAAAGCCTGGGTTCAAACCTTCAAGGCATTCTCATAATAAAAGAAGATCACGTGGTTTCGCAGACCTCTGGGTTTGTCTGAAGCAACATCTTTGATCCTATGAAAGTACTGATACTATGAAAATCAGTTTTAATGCATTGTTGCTTCCACACTTTCCTTCGTGAGATGTAATTCCATCATATGGCTGATGGTAGGGTTACACAATTTAGGCTGATTGAATACAACGTGAATATGTGCTACCAAGATATGAAAACAACATAAACTGAAAAAAGCTGAATGTCTTTAAAAGAAACTGATGTAATTTACCCCTCGTCTACAGTGAAACTTTGGCTAGGCACTGACAAATTTTCATTTTATAAAAGAGAAAGGGTACTTTCACATACAGTATAGCTTGGATTTTGAGCAGTTTTTGGAGATGCTAGCACCCAAACATGACAAAGCAGAGAAGATGCTACTGTTTTTGAGGTTTCTCAAAAAAATTTAGTCGATGCTGGCTTGTGTCAGTACCAGTACAGCAGTGATATGATACGTAAAAAAAAAATACACGTTTACATCTTAAAAAAGGCACATTTAGTGTTGAAAATATCATAAATTATACATTTAATTATTGACATTCAACACTGCTAAGCATTTTTAAAATGCACTGTCATGAAAGAACCACTTTTGGTCCCCTAAGAGCATTTTCCCATAGATCCTCTAAAACTGAAATAGTTTGAAACAGTTTTGTTCAAAACAACATTGTCCTTCAATGGCAGTGGTCACCAAACCTTTGTCCTTGAGGAATCCAAATCTGACTGAACACATCTGATCCACATTCGCAGTCCATTTAATTAGGTGGGTTCAGTTTGTTTGATTTGGGCTCGATCAGGTTTGGTGACCGTTGTTCTATAACATCATTTTAAAGCAGCATTGTTTCCCAAGACTGCAAGGTTTTTATTAATACATGCTGAAAACCTAGGTATATCCACCAATTACGTCTAAGTTTTAACAAAGAGTAAAACTTTGTATTCAATGTAGAACTACAATGCTTTCAATGTAGAAACTCCAATCAAGATAGTAAACATGTAAACAATCTGGAGAGAATAATTACTGCCGCACAGATGAATACACGAAACTACCCCTTGGGCTGCAGGCTAGTGTTAAACAGTATTAGATGAGCACCAGTGTAACGCCTCACTCAAGCGCAGATACAAAACGCAACAAAAACTCAATATACTGTATATATTTATTTATCCAAGATTCAGTCCATGTGGGCGAAGCCTAATAGCGAAGAGAGGAAATACAAATAATTTGTGTTATCATCTGAAAACGAAGCACGTTTTGGAATAAAAAAAGCCAAAAACTGCGCCCTCCAAAAACGCCCAGTAAGTCAAGTGGAGAGAAAAAAAGGTGGCCCTACACACCAGCAGGCTGGTATTTTACAAATATTTTCTAAAGGCACTCCGTATAACAAGTAGCATCGCCGGTGGATTGATATTACAAATGCCACTACATTGGTACACGTGTACCTGTGGAAGGTCATGGTGGACATTGGAGAAAAGCGGCTTTCAGAACATGATTAAGACACTCGATCCATGTTAAGAGGTCCCTAGCCACAAACACTTTCGCCAAACTGAAATGCCCAAACTCTATGACGAAGTTACACATCTTAAAAATGACTTGAAAAGTTTTGTAATTTTTTAAAAAAGGTTTTGCACAATACATTTTCTGAAAATGGCATTCTATACGTTTTATACAGTAATTTTGACATATAGAAAAAGAATATATTGTTACCGCACATGCTTCAAATTATAACGCAATATAGATTTTAGGCTATATTGCCCAGTCCTAGTTGATATAGGTAGTGATATTTGACATGGTAAGACTATTACACAGAATAATAAAGGGTAAAGGGGCATTTGGCCCAAGCCTCATAACATTAATGATATTGTAAATAATTAAATGATTTAGCCCCCAATAAGAAAACTACAAATGATACTGCACTTGGTAAGTCTATTGCACAAAATGTCTGTCAAGAACAGAATAATCCACATTAATATTACCTCAATTCTCTTAAAGTAACCCATCTGCTAAGACTGCCTTAGATGGCACTTCATTTTTGAGTGGCTCCTGTAGTAGTTTTGAAGATGTGTTGGAGGAACATTCTAACCAGTAGCTATAACATTTTGCATGTAATAGATTCTATTTAATCGAACTTCAAACTCTAACCCTAATCTTAACTTCTAACCCTAACTCTAACCTTAATCATAACCTAAATCTGAACCTAACCCCAACTCTAATCTTAGCCTAAATCTCATCTAGTTGTTCTTGACAATCATCAGAACTATCTTTAGATACTCAACATAAACTATGACCAAAGAAGGATTGCTAATATAGCTGACAAAATGTAACAGATCTGTTTTAAATAGAATAGTTTTGAAATGTCAAATGACAAATTTTGTATTCCGTTATAATTGGTAGCAGATTTTTGGATGTGATCAAATATAGATATATCAGATCTGGGTAAATGATGAAGTTGTCTATGACTCCCTTCAGCCTAAATTAGTCATTCCTGTAGCCCATGTTTATATTAGTTGGAATTCCTACCATAAGGGCAATTGCCTGTAATATAGCAGCTGTGCTAATAAAAAGAATGGCTTAAAGGAGCCTGCGGAAAGCAGGGCGGATTTTGCTGTGTGTGCTGATCCACTGTCTGTATTAAATAGCAGGAGAAATAAGAGCCCTAATCAGGTGGGAAGCCTTCGCTTGCCCTGCGCTGCAATTTGCCTGACTTTAAATTATTCAGCGCGTCATCGTTTTTTTATGTCAGCAAGTGCGCGCTTCCCGGCGACAAAGCCTTGGCCGGCCAAATCGTTTCCCATCGTCTGCCGCTTTTATGACTGACATAGCAATAAGCAGATTGTCTCGATATTTATGCCATCTGTGGTTTAGAGAGATAATTAAAGTATATAAATTAATCAAGTGCAATTAATTAGGCACTTTATGTTGGCGGTGGTACATCGCCTCGCATGTATAATTTATATTTATTGATTTGTTTGCTTTCATTAGCCTATGAGATAGCGGCTGAAATGCATTAGTGCGGAGGGGGAAATGCAGCATTAGCATTGCGAGCGGGCCAGCGGTTTGTGTGCGTGCGTGGGGGGGCGGAGGTCAGTAATTGATAGATCATCAGTGCTTTGCCCTGATACGATGCTGTGTTAACTGTCATAAGTGTGTGGGATCAATGAAGGATATTTGCGCCGGCTGATGGATGCCGTGTATGAAAGCAGCTGTGAGACTAATGCGAGACTGATGGCCAAAGCTACATTTACCCTGGGTTCACAGTGCTATACGGCTGAAATGAATGCTTGTTTTGGGGTGCGGGGATTTAGTTAAGCACATTTGAAGCCCTTGGGCTCCAAAACCCAGCCTGAACTTACACAATAATCTAAAAAGACTTTTCAGTGGTGAGTTTAGTTACTAGTTCTAGAGGTTTAAGGCCTCAGCCTTGATGAAACGAATGGCTAACTGCATGGAAGCAGTGTTTGTTAATGGCTTAAGCTACTGTTCTAATTTTTTTGTGGCATCCGGCTCTGCCGTGCACTCTTCTCACCACTAGGGGAGTTAGCTATCAGAGTTAAAACTGTCTAAGGACTTTCTGTTTTAGCACTATTTAAAGAATAGATGGTGGCATTGTGAAGTGTTGCCTGAGAACTGAGTGGCCTCGGTGGTCTGTATTCTACTTGCCTAAATTTCCCACTTGTGGGACTAATATAGGTTTATCTTATCTTATTTTGTTACCAATTGCTTTTGACATGCATTTAGCCTCGCCTATGTAAAGTGTGCATTTGTCGCATGTGAACACACTACAGCACTCGGTGTGAACAGTGTGAAATTCTTCCTCTGTATTTAAACCATTCACCAAGTGAAGCAGGTGGGCAACCAGGAACACGGCGCCCGGGGACCAGTGTGTGGGGATGATACCTTACTCAAGGGTACTTGGGATTTGAATCCACAACCTTCTGATCACAGGGGTAATGCCATAACCACCAGGCCAAATGTCGTCCCACTCCTGTTTTTGGTGTTTAGTTTATTTTTATAAAAGTTTTTTGAAAAATTTGTCAACATGAAAGCCGATGATGAACATCTCTAGATGTTCTAAGTTATCATGGTTTGCCAATCCTTGATCCATTTCTGTTTGTGACTTCAAGTAACTCTTTTTGGATTATCTGCAAAATTTCTAATTACAACTCTTTTCTTGAGCCACTCCATCTCGTCTTACTTTATATGTGTATAGCTGAGATGACAATGAAGGTTTAACTTTTAAAGAACAAAAACAATTCATAGGTTAGAATGTCTAAATAAAAAACAGGTCTTTTAGCTTACAATATGCAAAGAATATCTATAACTCTGTGGCCGTGTGAGGCCGAGACTCTTGTCCATAATGATCTAAATTCAAAAAGCATGAAAAGTACTAAGTTGTGGTGTATCCCAATACTTCAAGACTTACCACATCATAATTAGCTCTGTGATGAGAAATATCTTGATTAACCAGCCGATCTTTCCACATCAATCATAAGTTCTCAGGAAAAGCAACAAGTACATCGAACTACATCAGTCAGTGGTGAATGACGTCTCCAGTATGGATTTAGAGGTCGTTGCCATGGAGCTTGGGGGCAAGACAGATGACCAGGGGCCCGTGCCTCATTTTCCTAATTGTTCAGGTGGAATTTGTTCTTTTCTCCCGCTCAGCTATTGATTATGTGGTTATTGATAAGGGATTACTGAGCAGCACGCTGCTCAAGACCTCCTCAGCCTAGAAAGCACATTGACCGTCTGACCCCCTGCACATCAACTGGCTATGGCTTTCGGCTCGATACTCACCAGACGTTTACTTTCATATCAGTTAATGTGGTTTCTCCTGGATGTGCTACACGCAGATGTAACCTGAACAATCTGAAAGGGTTCTTTGTATCTGAATCAGAATCAGAAAGCTTTATTGATCCCTGAGGAAATTCTTTATGGTACGACTGGACAGACACAGAGACGAGAACAATGTCAAATATAGTATAACTATAATAGAGTCAAAATAGTAAAAATATGATGCTATAGCTATTTTTCTTAAGAACCTTTTAGTAGATTTTTGTAAATGAGATGCATCTTGTCTGCTGCTACCAAGCAACTAATGTAAAGTTGCGGGAACACAAGCCTAAGAATTTCATTACAGTAATGATGCTACATTGTTATCTGTATATGACAATAAAACTTGAAACCTGAAAGTCCAGTGTGTATACATATACCCACAATGTTCCACAATACACACACACACACACACACACACACACACACACACACACACACACACACACACACACAAACATCTATATTTATATTTGTGTATTATTTCTATAGTGTACCTTTGTTCTATTGTTTATGCTGCTCTTACTTTTGTTCTCTCCACTTTCCTGTTGTACCAATGCTAATCCAGGGTTATCTAAAGTGTAAAAAAACCCTTTTTAATAGTCTATAGAACCTTCATGCAGTGTAAAGATTCTTTGCAGAACCCTTGAACTGGTGAAGAACTTTTACATTATGTGACGGTCCTTTATACCATTGAAGGTTTCTTCAAGCTCACATTTCTTTGCCTACATGCTTCTTCAAGAAACTTTTTTGAACAGACATTATTGCAGAAGATGAGCAGATATAGAGGATCTTCTCATTTTCAGGAGTAAATGGGAGCTTCATTTTCTATAAAATTTGATCTTTCTCGACTGACGGTTAAAACATTCCTCCATCCACCTGTGAAACACATACACTACCGGTCAAAAGTTTTAGAACACCCCATTTTTTTCTGTTTTCTTGTATTGAAATTCAAGCGGTTCAGTGTCTCAATGTTCATTCGGCAGAAATTTCTTCCCAACTCT
>JBBPCW010000039.1:12470468-12481437 GCA_037974425.1 Phenacogrammus interruptus | reverse complement strand
TATATATATATATATATATATATATATATATATATATATATGGACAACAAAAAAATGGACAAAAATGTGATTCAAATACACTGTCCATTTTTCCAACAGACAAAGTGGCCTTACGCCCAGGACCCGGTCAGACTAATGGCAAACTACAAAATAACGATCTGCTCTGAGGTTTTTCTTGCAATAACCACATAATGGAATGTGTAATGACATCACACTCTGCTGGCAATGTCAAGAGCAAACTTCTCTTTTAAGAGTTTTCTGACTTTCACCACGCTTGTTTTTTTCTTAAATATTTACAACTTTGCATCCTCTTAACTTTAACAGGTGTTAAAATGGCTGCAAATGGACGTCCTCAATCACAGCTATGGTCGTTTGCTGTGCATTAGCACTAACATTAACCTGCTGTAGATTTATGCCTTCGCTCCTATAACTGGAATGTCTGTGGGGGGTGTTGGCCTGAGGGAGGTTTATTGGGGTTTGATGGTGACGTTGTGCCACTATGAGTGGTGTTAAAGGGGGACTTTATCGATCAGGACTGTGTGTGAGTGTGAGTGTAAGTCACAGAATGAGTGAGTACATTGCCTCTGTATTATGGGATGGAATGAACCACCACTGGACCACCATTGGCCAGATATTATCCTGGTGGGTAATTTTCATGGTAACAGCATGTGTGTGTGGTAGTGAGAGAGATAGAAAGAGAGAGAGAGATAGAAAGAGAGAGAGAGAGAAACAGGGAGAGAGAGAGACTTTGCCGTGAACTACTTTTTCCTTCTCTTAAATACCTAGAAGAAATCTTTTTACATTAACTTCTACGTTATGAGCTTCTTCTGTAAATTTACCATTTTAATAATTAATGCGAATGGTGATTTAAAACTAATGCTTGCTGGTATTTCAATCAAAATAACTTATTTGGTGTATTACAACAGGCTATTACTGCATTAGAGCACTTTGATATTATTCAATGTTTTTAGGAGCAAATTATTAATTTACTATTAATATTTTCTGTTATTATTTATTTGAGATACTTGCATGTGGTTTGAATACTTGCCATGTTTTAAAAGTGAGGGATTCTGGGTGTTATGTTCTATAGACTTGCTCAGTCATTATGTATGCATCTTCATTTCTGTATCATCAAAATATTTTCTTTCTGCCCCTTTAGGAAGTACAAATTATTTTTATGCTGTAAGCTAAAACAACCCTTCATGACAGCGTGAATGGATGGATGGACGGTTTGATGGACAGATAGAGAGATAGGTTGGTTGTTTGATGATAGGTTGGTTGTTTGATTGATAGATTGAATGATTGATTTCCCAGTCAAATATTAAGGCATGCAGGACAAAAGTGCATAACTGTAAACACCTATCAGCTCATTCTAACAGAGACATATGCTGCATTAGCAAAGCCATCACTAACATATGCTGTCCATCCACTGCTTCGCGGCTCACCCCCACCACAGCATGGGAATTAGCTGACAGTCTAGATTAAAAATGTAAATCCATTTTAAGCCAATTGTGCGTTAGTGTAAGTCAAGGATAGAACATGCGGCACTCAATCCTCTCTCTCTCTCTCTCACCTGCCACAACCCCCACTCAATCAACAAAACATACCAAGAGATCATCAGGTGTTAGACTGAATGTAATGATGACCCCCCCCCCCCCCTCCCACACACACACACACACACACACACACACAAAACCACTTGCACACATACTTATAAGGGCTTGAGTGGCATATGGCTCATGTTTCCATGAGCTCCACCTTAATCCAGGATTGTGCTTTGCTACACAGTGGAGCTGACAAGGCTTTGGAACGTCTTTTAAATGAGCTACTGCCTGTACGTAGCCTACTTCTAGCACCATTCTGGGAACATAGAGCAAAAATACTGCAGAATCAACACGAAGCTGTTTATTTAACTTTCAAAGACACTCCAAATCCTCTTTTAGGAAATGAACAAAAATGAAGAAAAAGCAGTGCAATGAATTTACTCGATTCAGTAAGTAAACCAAAAGAAAACAGCTGAGTTGATATTTTATACGGGTGGAAATGAAGTACACTTTTTTATTTTAAAATCATTTTTAAACTTTTTTTTTTTTTTAATTTTCCAGAAAATTTTTCCAAAAAAATTAAATAAAATTAAAATAGACCATGCATCAACTCATGTTGTCGCTGTCGAATTAAACCCCCATTTTTCCAGATTAGCAACTTTCCAGGAGAGGGAGAAAAAGATTAAAAAAGTTAGCAGCACTTTACTGAAATTTCTGCCCGTTCACTTTGAAACTGCCTTTGACACTGTAAAAGGCAGATTTATATTAAAGTAAAAATGTTTTGTTCCAACAGCGACAATATGAAGGGTCAAGGTATAAAAAACTAAGAAAAAGAAGGTGAATATTTACAAAGTTATAGAGTCTTGTAACTTCTTTCCAACAAAACATATTTTATAGAATATAAAGTTCACATATTTATTTTATCATACAGTGTGTAAATTGTCTTAGAATGGAATGAATTTGGTATCAGCGCGCATGCGTGTGTGTGTGTGTGTGTGTGTGTGTTAGCTTGTTGTTGCAGACTGTAGCACAGTAGTCTCTTCCCTACTGGCAATAAAAGAGTTTGACCCTATGAACCTGTGTGCAATGTGGTTAATACAGATTACAAAGAGTCGACTACAGGACTACTGAGAAAACAGTACAGCTGTTCATTCTCTCTCTCGCTCTCTCTCTCAAGCTGTAATTTAGCAGGTTGGCCTACTTACTTTTTTCCTGGAAGCTTTTAAGCAAAGTCAATAACGATCGGAAGGGAACTTTGTTTAAAAAAAGATGAAAATAATAATTAAGAAAAATATAGTGCTCCTCGGCCTCAATGAGTAACTACCCCTGGAGGTGGGGAGGGGTGTGTGAGTGTGTGTGTGTATATGGATGAGAGACACCAGGAGAGGACGTGTGTTGGCAGACAGCTCGATTGAGCCGAGAGTGATTTAATCGCACCGTAGGCTCTTACCAAACTCACGTTTTGTTTTCTTTTATCGCCTGACGATTCGTCCGATTGAGTTTTGTCTCACATTGCTTTTGTCACGGTTAGACCAGTGGCCGGTTAGGGCCACTGCTTTTTTGTTAGTGTTCCAGGTCTGTTTTGCTTTGTTTTCTGTTTGTTTTCTGTTCTGTTTTTATGTGTTTTTGGGTTAGCGCTTGTATCATGTGTTCTTGTTTCATCTGTCCTGTGTTTCGTTGCTGATTATGCCTGTATTTAATTTCCGTTCTGTGTGAGACACGCTATCCGGCCATCACCTCATTTCACCCTGCTATCGTCACGTTTATGCTGTGTGTTGTTCCTGCCCTGTTTCTGTTCATGTTTATAGCGGCCATCGAGCCAGGTTTGTTTTCCTCGTTTTGAGTCAAATAAAAGTAGCCACAGCATGAATTCCTGTTTCCCCCGAGAAAGCGCATGGTCATGGGCTCGCGCCCTCGATCGTGACAGCTTTATTCATCCTAACTCAAATAATATCATAATATATATATATATATATATATAGATAGATAGATAGATATAGATAGATATAGATATATAAAATATGCATATATACATATATATATATATATATATATAGTGGCTAAGATGATGTTTAGTGCATGCATTAGTTATTGTTAATTTGTTATTTATTTCATCAGTCAGTGTGGTAAATGAATTAGACACCCAGGCAGTAGGTTTATATGTCGTTTTAAAGTTCCCTTTGAATGTGAATACCTTTAAAGAGTTATTTTCTGGCCTCTGTGTGCGTGCGCATGTGTGTGTGTGTGTGTGTGTGTGTGCGTTCAGGGTTTAAGGCTGTGGAATTCATTATGCTTTGTCAGTGGATGGCTCAATGTATTGAATGTATTCTCTCTAAACTAATTGACTAGTATGGCGGAGCGGCTCTGAATTACGCCAATGGACCTGGGAAGGGAAGTTGGACTTGATTTATTACTTTGAATGCCGGGGCTGAATCAATGGCGCGGTCCCACCAAAAACTGGACTGTTTCCTTGACTCAAATCATTGTTATGGCGGAGAAAAGGGAGATTATGCTGTCCTAATGAGTTTCGCTCACTCAATGTGTTCACGCACCATTCAGCCCAAAATCATATTTAATGGGTGACACTCCTCTCTCCACCTCTCTCTCTCTCTCTCTCTCTCTCTCTCTCGTAAACTCACACTGTCATGTTAAACCAGTCAATAACACGTAGAAAAAGGACATATTTAAGTGATGTCTTTCACGGCCTCCGCGTTCATTCATTCTGTCTCTATATTCATTCGTATGAAATGACTAAGCGCTCCGGCATAAAGGCCCAACTTCTGCCTCACCTCTTGGCACTGACGCGCCTCATTTTAGTCATTCGTTCATTCATTATTTCATTCACTCATTCAGAGCCTTTGCCTCAGTTGCCTGGGCATCTGGATGAGAAATGCCGTGAATGTATATTACATTAGCCGAGGGGTCTTTGCCCTCTTTCTTTTCTCCCCCCGCAGCAAAGGCAAAGCCAGCATTTGTCCTACCCAAACCGAAACGGAGCCCATGCTTATATTTCCACAACTGCTACTGCATTCATTTGCAAATTACGCTCCCCCACTCTCTCTCTCTCTCTCTCTCCCTCTCTCTCCCTCCTTTTTTTTTTATTCCTGAGACCGTAATACCTCCAGAGTTTGTAATGAGTGCAGAGAGAAAGCAAACATTTGGCTTTCGTCCTGAAGGGCTGCCCCAAATTCAGCTCCATCTCCCTCATTCATAGCCGCCACTCTCTCTCTGTGTCTCTCTCTTTCTTTCTCTCTCTCTCTCTCTCTCTCTCTCTCTCTCTCTATTACTCTGGCACATATTAATTTCTCCCTCTTGGCCCTTCTGTCTCTCACCCTACCTCACCCTACCCACTCAATACCATGCAGACTTCACCATTCTCCAAAACACAGCCTTAACAGCAACCTGGCTTGCCTCTGTTTCAACACTGTTACCCTCAACTTAACCGGAATCCTGGGTACAGTTCCATTGATGTATTAGCTCAAATGAAGTTTGCTGGATGAATCGTTGGACAGACCAATTCAAAATAAATGCAGACTTTAGGGGTGGAATTTACCCTGAGACTACATTTCATTTCATTATAACACATCTGTCAGACGCTTTTATCCAAATAAACGTACAATATGAGGGAACACTGAAGTCTCAGGACAGTGTGAGACTATTGCACGCTGATGCTGTTTCTATCTACAACGTGAAAAGCAATACTGTGGATGATGCTGTATGTGAGACTTTGCATTAAAGCACATACGACCTGGAATACTAAGCCTTTTTCATCAGTTGGAGGTGCAAATCATACATATTCGCCCATGTGTTATGTACGTAACTGGCACATGAGCTTAAATTAGCCATGTGCTTAGTGTAAATTAAGCTTCTTTCCCTCGTGCTAATATAAGTGAGGATATAAGGTGGAGCTATGTGGCTAATTACACATTTCACTTTCTACTAAATCTTGAACAAGCTCAACGTGTGTGTGTGTGTGTGTCAATTTCCTCCATCTTTTAGAACCAGGTGGAAATCTGTGTGTTTGTTTGGGTCTGAAACGACCTGAGGCACGAGCCCCAAGTATGAGCTGAAGGAGTGTTTACTATCAGGGCAGCACTGTTTAAACTCTCAGGATCAAATGTATATGTGTGAACAGACACAGCATAGAATAGGCCGTGATGTGGCCACACTTTGTGTGCACAGCTTGTCTTAGTGTCTCATGAACTGTCAGGGTTTTCTTCTCAGGGTTGATTTAATCTCTTGTATCAGAATCCATTAGAAAATATTATTGATCCCAATGAAGACTGCTTATGTAACGACTGCACAGAGACAAGCCCAATATAAAACATACAGGAAGTCCTCTATACGAAATACACTATGCTATTAATACTATAGACGAGTAACTTACAGTTACGTGAGGTATTAGTAACTCAAGTGTTGGTTAGGAGTCTGTTATTGCATGTAATTGAGATCAGTAGTAGATAAACAATATTTACTGTTGACAACTGTAATAATTGTTTTACTCTTTTAAACCCCCATCAGCAAAGTGCGCTAGGTCACTGAAGCTAATTTAGTTTCTATTGAGAAATCTGCTCCTTGCCGTGCCCTCCTCTCACGTGCACTCTGAGTGGTCACTTATGTAACGCAAGTGCTACCCGCTTCCGAGTGGTGAGGCAAGGTCAGCGAGGGCATGTTAAAACCAGTGATGAAATAGAGTGACTCCAGAATGGAGAAGGGTCCTTGACCAAGCCAGGCTAAAGGTCTACGTAGCTTCTGAGTCCTCTCAAGCTCTAATGCACCTTCCAATATGTTTGATTCGGAGCAAATGAATTATTCACAGGTCCAACTGGCCTTCCCATCTCTGGAGGCCCTGTGTATTATATTGCTATGGTTAAACTGAGGTCAAGCCACTGGGTTACAAGCGCAATGTGTAGCATCACTACCTGACTATTAACATCAGATACAGTTTTGTTTTTTTATGGGATTTTCAATGCGTTTTAACACTCCAGGAGATTGGAAAGAACAGCAATATCAATTAATTTCTCATTTTTCTTTTAAATCCTTTAAAAAGTCACATGAACAGATCGTGACACCAAAAAATAGCTATAAATATGATCATTTACAGCCTTTCAGGTCAATTCTTTTTCGAGGTTTGTGGCTTTAGCTCAATTTTGGACAATAGCTCAACAGCCACCTTGCCCTAGTGTACACTTTACCTTGTCCCATTATGATTCATTTATGGAGTAGCGTCATCTAATCAGTGCAAAAATCTAGCACTTCACTTGCCAATATCTGGGAATGTGAAAGGTTTATATTCCATATTTTGGGAAATTTCATCCAAAAAAGTTGGATGCTTTTACAGCTGCAACAGCTGCTGCTGCTTAAGCTTTGAAATTTGGTCATTTTATACTTGGCACAATGTGCTCCCTTACAGTTACATAGGGCTTGCTCAACAAAATGGTCAAGAATAGCCACTCAAAATTCAGCAGCCAACACATGCCCACGTGAACATTCATGAAATTCTGTAGGCTTACCCCAAATTGCACTTAGATTCTATTTACACAATGTATCTTTTTAAAATATTACAAGAGTACTGAATGACTGTTATTTGAATGACTACTTTCTGATCTGTTGATCTTTGTAGTTATTTATAAGCACTTTGGTGGTAAGTTGCAGGGACTAAATGCATAATGAATCATCCACAACATCTCTATGAGTATGAGAACCATTCCAGTCCAGTGTCTGTTAAATTCCTACACAAACACCTCATTCTGCTTTATGAGGGACTGATTAGTGATCACCTGAATCACATCGTATTTAATGAGGAAAAGTATAAAATACTGCTGTAATCGACACAATCCTCTCACAATAAGACCAAAAACTTCGTCAAAGGTAATTATTGCCATTTTGTTTAAGAGTGAACAAGAGATTGGTTTTCATTGAATTATTCAGGTTCTGTAAACGCTGCACGATTTCTCTTATTTTGATGTTTTGTCTTTGCCCTAAAATGATGCTTAAAGAACAATATTTCTATTTGGAAATGAGGAGAAGTTTTGTCAGCAGTTCTTAAAAACTAAGATTCAAGATTCATTGCCACATACATAGTCATACAGGAACAACCTGCAATGAAATGTACCCTGAACCGCTCCTATGGACTGTGCAAACACTAGAGACAATAAGTACATTTTAAGTAGCAGAAAAAACATTCTGAGACACAAAATAAAGTAAGAAAAAAAAAAGTAAGTAGCTATAAGTCTAAATGTAAGAATAATTTAAAATTTTAAACACAAAAAACACAATCTAAAAGTAAATAACTGAACAACATAAACAAGGAGCATCACAAGTTAAGGATAAAAATGTAAGCTATAGGCTAAAATTAGAGGTTTTAATATGCAATTTCATAAATGTAGCAGCAGTGTATAGTGTAAACAATGTACAAATGGAATATTAAAGTGCATTGTGCCACACTAGCACAGCAATGTAAAAACAGAGCAATGCAAGCAGAGTGACGTAAACAGAGTAAAGTAAACTGAAAGGCCAGTGTAATATAAGCATTAGTGTAGCAGCCTGTACAGTGTAGCAGCGTGTGGTTAAATATAAATCAGATATGGTATGAAGTATGACAGTTTTTAAATTTGGAAATGAATATATTATGGGTCCCTTGTGGTAATTATATGCTATGGGGGGAGTGGGGGCATGTTCTGATTCAGGACTGCTATGGTGGGGAACAAGTAATTAATGTCCAAACTGCTATTCCCATACCAGGATGTGATGTTCTGTGTGAGGATCAGTTGTCAGAGGTGGTACAGGCGCTGCCTGGCCTTTTTGGACTGGACCTGAATGTGAGCAGTCCATGTTAGGTCTGAAGAGATGTGGGCATCGACATACTTGAAGGACTGCTCACTCTCCACTGGAGCTCCGTTGATGATGAGGGGTTTGTAGACCCGCTGCTGACTACTTCTGAAGCCCACCACCAGCTCCTTGGTGATTTTGACGTTCAGCTGAAGGTGGTTGTCCTGACACCACGATGCCAGGTTCTTCACTTCGTCCATGTAGGCTGCGTCGTCAGCAAACATCACAATGGTGTTGGAACAATGAGTGGCCACACAGTCAGAGGTGTAGAGGGAATACAACAGTGGGGAGAGTACACTACCCCCCCCTCCGTGGTGCTCCAGTATTGGTGGTGATGCTGTCCGAGACACACCTATCCACCCTCACCACCTGAGATCTGTCAGTTAGGAAGTCCAGCACCCATGCATACACAAGTCCTAGATCCCTCAGCTTTGTGTACAGTCTACCTGGCACTGTTGTGTTGAACGCTGAACCGTAGTCTTCAAACAGCAATCTCACATAGCTGCTCAGATTTTTGCAACTGTTTTTTATTTTTCCTTTATAAATATTCTAACACATGTAGGAATTCGTGATTAGTATATTTTGATCTATTCATGTCATCTTCAAGTCAGTCCTACACAGAAGGGCAATGGCCAGTGGCCTTTTCCATTTTTCATTCCATTCCATGTCATTTAAAACGAGACGTATCTCTGTCTAGGGAACTCTCCTCAATACGCCATGCGCAGTGTCTGATATTCAGTGATACACTACTTCCCTCCATCAAGTGAGTGCACAGTAATTTTCCCCTAATGAGAGCCAGACTCATTTAACATATTGATTATGCAAAACTAATATGCAATACTGCGATCGATAGGCAAGACATTTCCAATTCACTCATCACGCCGGCAAACTAATTACGCACACCTCATATATTTAACCACATGAAAAAATCTTCAGTTTAATGAGGAAAGAATTATTTCGAACATGGCGTTTGGTCAGATCAAAGCATGAGTTATATCTTTGAGAAAAGTGTGTGTGTGTGTGGGGGTGGGGTGTTTGGAGATAAAGTATCCATATGGTGTATGGCTTGATCCAGTATAAACCTGAGATGCTTTAAAAACTGTGTGTCCTAACGGGGAGGTCGGCTCTGACTGCAGCATATGTTTCAGTCGCTCTCTTTCTTCCTTTTTCTCTATTTCTCTTTCTCTGACTAGCTGTCTGCTTCTCACTACCCATCTTTTCTTGCTTTTTCACCACATCAGCAAAGCTGACTCTAGTAAACGAGTCTGCAAATCTAGAGATGCTAGAAAAGTCTTAACCCTCATGTTACGTTCAGATTTACTACTAACTTTTATGCTCGGTGTCAGTTTTAGCTCAGCATTGTAAACCTCCAGAAAACTGCTGCCCAAGTTTATGTGTCTGATACTTTTTCGTTTTTTGTTGACTACCAAAATAGTGCTTTAAATGAAAGTGATGCAGTGATGACCCCCATGGTGCAAAACATATCAAAGATTTCATGGAGGCCCCATGTAAACTCTCCGCACTTCTCACACTCCTACAGATATGATTACGTTCAGTTGTGGCCCTAAACTGGAGGGAAGTTTTTTGAAAATCATAAAAATTGCATATTACTATGTTTTCAATACAAATCCAAAACCACCAAAACCAATGTGCGTGAAATGCTGATCTCTTTATATGTTTTATACATTTAAAACAAGAACGCCGATGCGAATAAAATGGATAGAATACATTGAAAATATCATATCATTTGACTTCAAATGACATCAATAATTTGTTTAGAGACATTGAACAATGAATGGGGTGAAATTGCAAATGAAAAGCAATTAAGCAAAAAGATTATTTGGCCTCTTTTAGCCATTAGGAAATTTTAAAACGTCCAAACAACAAACTTCCAGCTCACGTTTCAGCACTTTACTGCAGGATCAGCAGCTTTTTGTGGAGGGTAGAAAAATGAGATGGTGTACATCTTTATCATTCACTACTTGCTTACGTCTGTGTATGATGCTGCCGCCCGCGAGCTTAGTTCTCTCCCTATATCTTTCTTATTAACAGTTAACCTACCTGTACTCTTGGCCGGGGATATATACTGTCAGTATTCTTCCCTTCTCCTGTAAGCATTAGCACTGACTAAGAATGCAGTGCACCTCAAAAGACACAGAACACCTAAGCCCTGGAAGATTAAAAGGAAAAAGATACAGTGCACATTGAAAGGAGGGGGAGGAAGAGAGAAAGAGATGTAAAACACACCAAAAAAGTTCTTTGCACTCAGTTTTGAAGTCTTATACTTTTTTTCACTTCACTTGCTTTGAGAGGAGACTCTGTAAGTATCTGTCAGGTCGTCAAGTCTTTGCCTCTAATTACAGAGCAAGAGCAATTACGAGAGAGAGAGAGAGAGAAAGACAGAGAGAGAAAGAGAGAGAGAGAAAGAAAGAGAGAGAAAGAGAGAGAGAGAAAGAGAGAGAGAGAAAGACAGAGAGAGAGAGAGACAGAGAGAGACAGAGAGAGAGAGAGACAGAGAGAGAGAGAGAGAAAGAGAGAGACAGAGAGAGAGAGAGAGACAGAGAGAGAGAGAGAGATACAGAGAGAGCGAGAGA
>JBBPCW010000039.1:12331396-12341483 GCA_037974425.1 Phenacogrammus interruptus | reverse complement strand
TCTCTCTCTCTCTCTCACACACACACACACACACACACACACACACACACACACACACACACACACACACACACTTGGTCCTCAAAGACGCCATAATACCAGAAGTCCACTGAAAGGTTAGGTTGCTGGGGTTTAAGCCCCCACCCCACCACCCTTCCGCCCAGACCCTGAAACCCTCTGACAGTTTGATCCTAAGCAGATCTGACTGTATGCGATTTGTCGATCTGCTGCACACCTGTCTGACTGCTATAATTAGTATCCATAACACCTGCTGCCTGGTGTTAAAAGTGCAAGGCAAAGTTAAGGGCAGAGTGCAGAGTGAGACGCAACCTGAAGCAAAACACAGCTGCCAAATGTATTCCCAAGAACATGGTGATACCACCCCCAGCTTATCATTTTGTAGACTGCACAGGTCTACAGATGTACATACAAAATGTGCAACGAAGCACGAGTGCGATGTCCTGAGCTATACTCATGCAGTGGGTTAGATATCTTTGTATGATGGTCATTTCAGAGTACGGAAAGAAAACATACTCAACTTTAATGTACATTAAAGATGCACGATATTGACAAAAGTATTGGGACACCTGATCATTACACCGACAGGGAATTTAATGACATTGCATTCAAATCCACTTTAATATAACACTCTTCTTGGAAAGCTTTTGGATTGTGCAGTGTTTCTGTGGGAATTTGTGCCCATGCATTCTGTAGAGGATTTATGAGTTCAGGCACTGATGTTGGGTGAGAAGGCCTGGCTCGCAATCTCCAATCCAGATCATCCAAAAGGTGCTGGATGGGGTTGAGGTCAGGGCTCTATGCAAGCCATTCAAGTTCTTCCACACCGAACTCATCCAGCCGTGTCTTTATGGAGCTTGGTTTGTGCACTGGAGCACAGTCATGCTGGAATAGAAAAGGGCCTTCCCAAAAATAGCAAAAATAGCGTGCTGTTGTCCAAAATGTCTTGGTTTGCTGAAGCATTAAGATTGAGCTTCACTGGAAGTAACAATAAGAGTGTCATCATGAAATCTTCATGCAATGTTTTCAAATAGACACAAAGAATTATCAATACACCACTTAAATGTACACAAGTATCACATTTGAAATGGCTACAGGCATTTAATGATCTTTTTGCCATGTGTGAACCCACATAGTGGTTCATTAGTGCTATGAGTAGACAATGAAACATCAAAACTACAGAGCGCTGCGAAACACTTGCATTTTGTCTATTAAGTGTAATTTGTTAATGTGTTGTTTGTTGCATTAAAGTTGCATTTAAGCAAATAGAAGGGAGGCCCATCGATTTCCTGCTCGGTCCTGCTCCTTGAGAAAGTGCACATGTAGGCATCAAATTAGAATTCATTTGATGGCTTTATGGATTGAAATTTGCCACAAATTTGATTGAGGACGATTCGCCTGGCCTGGACCGGATCCATCCGGCCTTCCCCCCTTATTGTGCTTCCTGATTGATTTTTAAGTTAGCAGCGGGCAATCGGCAAGCACCGCCCAATCAAGATCCCCCAACATCGTGCAGATTAGACAATTTGTGGTAATCAATGGAAATATTCCCTGATTTGCAAGAGCTCAATCCAGGCCATAAATCACGGGTGCGACGCATGAGTTAGTTAGCAGTAAAACAAGCGCTTTCAGACAGGATGGGCTGCGAGGGGTGAATTAGGGGGCGAGAGAGGAAGTAGTGCGAGAAACGAAAGTGGGAAGTAAGTGTGTGTGTGTGTGTGTGTGTGTGTGTGTGTTGAGAGGAGGTAATGAGACTGAAATACTGGCATTGCCCGAACCCCCAGCAGCACGGCTGTCAGCTACTAATGGACCTGCACAAGTGCTGACATTTGTCATCCAGCTCCCAGACACATATTTATTCATTTATTTATCGCCTTGATGCAGCATCATCTTTTATAATGTTAAGCACTCCTTTCACCCCTTACACCCCCCACCCCCGCCTCTTTCCCCTTGACTCTAGAACTTTGCATGGTGGACAAGTCACTCAAACTGACTGAAAAAGTGTCATGATCATTAATGTTCATAATGAACTTGATTGAATAACATGATTGAATAATTGTGTCTACTTTTGGTTCAACTGTGTATATGTATATACATATAAATATGTGTGTATATATATATATATATATATATATATACACACACATGACTCGATATATAAATATATATATATATATATAGACACGTATGCATGTGCAAGACCTATTTGAAGATCGTTGCCAATCGCCTTATGGGATTTCTCCGAAGGAATGCTTACATTGACACCTCAGTGCAGAAGGGAGACACGAAATCTCATCTTAAACAACTTAAGCCTGAGGGTATCGTCCGGGACCTCAACATTGGAGTGGCATCACGCAGAGACAGGCATCATCACCGGTTGCACAATCTTTGTGTCCCTGTTTGCATTGGCCATGAATATGCTCGCAAATTCGGCAGAAGTTGAGTGCAGAGGTCCAGTGTCCAGATCTGGCACCGGACAGCCCTCGGTTAGAGCTTTTATGGACAATCTCACTGTAACTACAACATCAGTGCCTGTATGCAGGAAGGTCTTGAATGGCTTATTACGTGGGCGAGGATGAGCTTCAAGCCCGTGAAATCCAGGCCCTTGGTCTTAAGGAAAGGGAAAGTGTCTGACTGGTTCCAATTCACCCTGGAAGACACTCGCATTCCAGCAGTGTCAGAAAACCAGTGAAGAGTCTGGGCAAGCTCTTCACTAGCAACCTGAAGGGCACCGTAGCATGCCAAGTTACCAGCGATGACCTTGACACGTGGCTCTCAGCTGAATTTACCAACATGGCATCCTGCCTCCTCTCCTCTGGCCCGCTGCTAGCGTATGAAGTCCTGATCACCATCGTGGAGGGCTTTGAGAGGACAATTAGTCAGTTCCAACACAGGTGGCTGGGCCTGCCACAGAGCCTAAGCAGCATTGCACTCATTGAGCACAACACCAACCTGTAGCTTCTGTTCAGCAATCTGGCAGAGTAGGTCAAGGTCACCCGAATCAGAGAAATCCTGCTCTACAGAGATTCCCAGACACCGAGGTCTCCTTAGCAGATGTATCAGCAAAAGCAAGCGGCATCACTCCTCTAAATGTACCATCACCTCCGTTTGAGTGGACGGGAAGCCAAGGTGTTATAGGCGACTGCTACTGGTCCATACATCCTGAGACACTATATAAAGGCAAAAAATGACAAAAACAAAAATATAGATTTAAGTTTTGATATGACAAACAGTGCTCAAGAATGAAAAATGTGACTTCCTAGACAGACCGAGCAAAAAATACAGTGAAATAACTCTCTCTACCCATATGTTTAGACAGGGCACAACTTACTAATACCAGATAAATAGCCCTCTGTGCTGATGTTCAGTCAGGGACAAGGTAGGAAATATTGGTTTATTTGTGTGTGTGTGTGTGTGTGTTTGTCTACCCACATGTTTAGACAGAGCACAGCTTACTAATACTAAATAAATAGAGATAACTGTTGAAAATGGGGGGGCGGGGGGTTAAAACACTAAGACACGAGAACAAGACACAGAGCAGTCATGCTACATGCTGCAGCAGGCTCCCTCTTCTTCTTTTATGGCGGTTGACAACTTTTCAGTGTATTATCTCCACTGCTGGGCTGGTGGCAGTAATACAGTTTGGTTCTCCAAAAAAAGGCAGAGAATATTTGCAGTTTCTGCGTTATTGTGGTGATTTCCGCATAAAACTGGGGTATTTATTTATAATTGAATAAGAGGCACAGTTCTAGGCCCTGTTTTTTCATTGGTGTAGAAGTGTGTCATACGATTTCAACCACTTTAATTTTTATAGTTTACATTCTGTAAAAATAAAGGTACTAGAAGTGGACAGACACCATGAAAGCGCAGTAATTTATTATTGTGGAACTACTTAAGTCAAGTAAACTCAAAGCTTTTCCATTTATAGGCCCGCCATTTTTCATCACTTAAGCTGGTCTATGGCTTTTTCTGCTGGAAGTTCTGTTACTGCAGTTCTATGTATCTCCCTCTCTCAGTTGCAAAAAAATAATGTTTATCTCTGTACCCATCTCCCTTTCTCTGTTTTCACCCCCCCACATACACAGACACACACCTGGCCAATGCTCTTGGCAGGTGGTTGTTCTTTGTGCTGTTGTAATGGCCCTGACTAGACTGATGATCCTGCCAGCGACCTCTACAAGTGCATTTGATTCTATCACCACCCCTCCTCTCTTCACCCACACAGGGGTTGGTCTGTTTTTATCAGAGGAATTACCTAAAGTGCCTGTTATTTCATCATCCCGTCCGTCAGCCAGGCCTATTCCTTTAATTTATACACCCCCCAAAACGACTCCGCTCTTCATACATCACCCTGCGTCCCAGCAAAGGGGCTAAAATATCATCCGGCCTGACCGAGGCCAGGTGTAGAGTCATTAACCTCTGCTGCGGCATGCAAGCAAGCTTATTATGGGATGGAGGAGCCTCCTCCGTTTGAGAAACAGTGGACTTTGTTACCTGACCTGTCCTTTATTCGACCAGACACTGGCATGCATCAATACACTCATTTCCTACTTGCATAAGCAGCTGTTGAGCACAGGAAAGCACAGTTTGTAAACGTGACATTGCCCGAGTGCTACATCACGCTCGGTGTTTAATCACGTCGGTGATTAAGTTAATCATGCTCATAAATGACAAGCAGGTCCTGTGTTTGGTTCCCTTCCTTTTTGTGTGTTGTTTGTATGAACTGTGTTCTCTACTTTCCTCCCACAGTACAAAAAAATGCACATCAAATAAGTTAGAAATGCTGAATTGCCCCTAGGTGTGTGTGATTAAGAGTGTTTCCATGCCCTTCAACCTGTTACCTCTGGGATTCATACTAGCACCCCTGATGTTCTGTTAAAGGCAAGAGAATAATAAAGGGATTGGCTCCAAAAACAATTCTGAAATTGTATGTTTTTTAACGTTTTATTTATTTAAAAGAACATATTGGTTTTACATTAAGGTTGTTCTTTGCCATAGAGTAAGACTGGCTTCAAAATATTTTTCATGCTGATGACATTTGAAATGACGTGAGCACTGAGACAAGCAGAATGAAATCACAGGTTCCGTAAGGTTTAGTGCTTAAGAACACTAGAGAAGGCTCGCGGATACACGAACAAGAACAGGAGCGCCACAGAAACAATGGAGAAAATAAACAGGTCTAGCAAAAAGACACAAAAACTAGAAATGGCCAAGTTTTACAAAGAGCAGATGACAAGAAGCTTTACAAAGAATCCACAAACACAGGCTGAAATACAGGGGTATTTATACTGATGAAGGAAATGAGAACACCTGGGCAGGGGCGGGGATAGGAACAATACACAAGTGAACAGGATAACGAGGGGGTGGAGCTAAGACCAAAACAGAGACAGATGGGGAACGTAAACAACAACATGAACCAGAAGACATAACTGCCACAGCTCATGGGTAGCAGTGTGTCGGGAAAAGTACCTTTCTTAAGGTTACCTCAGTGGTGCCACTAGCTGTCCTGGGATTCAAATCCACAACCTTCTGATCGCAGGGGGAACTCCCTAACCACACACAATTTATGGTATTTTCCTTTTGAGGTATTGAGGTTTAACTCCTGAAATGTAAAGAGTAGCTGTTCTGAAAAGGATCCGATGCAGTTTTTGTTTTCACATCTCTCCTGTGGGCTGTACTTCTCTGGCCTGTCAAAGCCTAGCATGTCCATTGCTCTGTTAGTGTTACAGTATGGGATAGGCTTTGACTTTGCTTACCCTTGGAAAGCTCTTCTCTCCCCATGATCCAACATCAGAAGAAATGATTAAAAAAAACTTGTGCTTGCCTCAAAGCTTCTGCCCGGCTTAACATTGTCAAAAAGGTTTTTTTTTGTTCAACCTCCTGTGTATATTTTATTGAGCCGTTCTCATCCCTCTGCAGCGCATAAGCTGTGTTCAAAATGTATTTCTCCGCTCATTAACACAGACTAGCTTGCGTGCTACATATGCACTCAGATTCTGTGAGAACGCTTGGCCAAGCTTAGCAGACTCGTTTGATCTTTTGCACCCATTTCTAAATTTATACTTTTTACTAACAATAAATTAAAAGTAGTTTTATCATTTCATATATGTGTGTATTAGAATAAGACATTACAAAACAGCATTAATAAGACTTGATCAATCATATCAGTTATTAAAGCAGAGTTATTATAACCTGTTTTTCTCTCCAGTTTTGGAATGGTCAGTTCCTGCCTGCTAACTAGAGCTCCCTCTATTACACAATGCTCCTACATTATATGGACAAAAGTATTGGGACACACCTGATTTTCATGTTTGGGTTAGGACCTTTACTTCCAGTGAAGATCAATCATAATGCGTCAGCAAATCAAGACAATTTGGACAGTGCCATGCTTATGACTTGGGAAAGAACTTTTCTATTCCAGCATGACTGTGTGCACAAAGCAAGCTCCATAAAGACATGGCTGGACAAGTTCAGTGTGGAAGAATTTGACTGGCCACACAGAGCCCTGTCCTCGTTGTAGTACTTTTATAATGCCTATGGTCCCACATAAAGCATGACTGTCATACTTGTCCTTACCATGGACACCTGTACTATGTGTAAATATGCACTAGCACAAACCATTATACAGATCAACAGGACCTTAGTTTTATTCCATAAGAACTGACTCCCCAAGAGCCTCTGAAAAGGCTAACGGAACGTGCCGATATATTCAACTGGCCGTTCCGACTTAATGTCCCATCATACAGAGCAAATATCAAAAATGTGATCGGAATTACTGAGAAAAGTTATTGGCAAAGGACAAAGGAAGGATGTACATGATGTGATGGCAGTGCCACACTCAGCCATCTTTTACTGGAGTCCACAAAGCTTCTCCTCCCTGTTTCCTTATATGTCAGCAGTTCAAAAGAGAGCGAGAGTGAAAATAAGAGGCTTCTCATGTCTCTAGGCAATATGCGATCAGCTCAGAAGGTTAATTGAAGTCTGTGAGAGTGACTTTAGCGGTCTGTCTTTAACAGGATGACCTATAAACGTTTAAATGTTTGATTTTGCTCATCTATGGAAAAATGGAGCACGTGATCTTTCCTTTTTCACCGCTAATGTCCTTGGGAGGGAACTTTGGCCAGGATGCTGTTTGGTCAGACTGATAAACCTTTGTGGCAAAGCCTGCATTGAGAAATCTTAAAACATGCAAAAGTAAAGAAGACGACTTGGACAAAGGACTTGAACATCGAATCAGTGGTCCCCTGTCCACTTGGTAAAGGTATAGCAAAAAAAAATTTTTTAAAAAGATGCAATTGAACACTGTGGGCAAAACCTAAATGCACTACAGAGAATAAAATACATATTAAAGGCAGTATTGGCAGCAATACTAGTAAAATTCACATTCCAGATTACTTAGGACTCTTGTTCAGTGTGCTAAGATTGCAGATAATTTAGTGTTTGGCCTTGGGTTTGATTTAAAAGATTTGCGCTGACTCATAGCTGAAACGTCCCACTTTCTTTCTGCCATCAATCTGAATCTACAGATATTTCAAAGCCCCGAGATCGTGAATGAAATCTTTGACCGCCTTAAATCTTTAAAAAGTAATTTAGTTAATGTCTTACTTTTGGCAATTAAAACCTCTGCCTCCAATTATACTGGCCCACTGATCACAGCGTTTCATGATTTACCTTGCAAAGCTTGTGTATGTGTGTGAGTATGGTATGTGTGTGTGTGTGTGTGTGTGTGTGTGTGTGTGTGTGTGTGTGTGTGTGTGTCAGAATAAAGAGAAAGAAAGAGAGAGAGAGAGAGAGAGACTGGCCTGAAGTTTCCTGTAGCATTCTTGTCATTTGCGAGATAATCTCAGCATCAATCTGAAAAAAAAAAATGCTCAAAGATGAAGCATGCGTTCTTGGCTCCTCTTAATCAAGAAGCATATTGATTATATGACTAATGATGGGCCATTAAGATATGGACGAAAAGAATGGCCTGTCGTATCATACCAAGCTCTCTGCTAATAGGATGTTTCAATCAAGAGATGCTCATGATATCGCCTCCGTTGCTTTCTAATTCTGTCTGGCCTCAAAGATAACTTAAGGTCCTTGTTATTTCTGAGGGAAAACTATTGATTTCTGACTACTCTTGTATTACACAACTATTTCATATCTTGTTCATTTCTGTATTACCCTCATTATCTCCGGGAGGGCACAGATCTAGTAGAAGACTAGTTTGAAGATAGTTTTCATCATTCATCATTGCTCAACAAATTACGTTGTCTTCAATATCCTTCCTTCTTTAATAGTATTGACTGCCATTCTTTTGTGCTGATATGTTATTGCTGTACTGTTTTAGGAGATAAAGCATTTACCAGTTTCTTTCAAGCATTATCAACCACATATTTGTGAGGCATTTCTTTGGTCCATTTATAAAAATCTTCCAAGTATAAAAGCAATGAGTGAAAATATTATTGACCTTTGAATGTGTATTCATGATTACTGTTTCTGGTAGTTGAAACCATGCAATTAAAGAGCTACTATGCAAACGTCAAACCACGAGAACCTGTGTACCTGTGTAATAGTGTATATAAAAGTTACTCGTTTCTGGTTTTGCTCTGCCCTTTTACATTACTTTAAGTAATAGAGATTTTTGAATGTATATACTGTATATATGTATATGAAATGCATATATGTGGTGGCCTAGTGGTTAGAGGGTTGTCCTTGTTATCAGAGCTGATGGACTCCAGCACAACAGCTTAAAGTCCATTGTCAAATTTGCTGCCGACACAGTAGTGCAGGGTCCAGTTGCCAGCAATGATGAAAGAGCAAACCTGGAGCAGTTGAGAACTTAACATCATGGTGTCAAGAGAACAGCCTCCAGCTGAATGTCTGCAGAACCAAGGAGCTGGTGAGTGGACTTCAGTAGGAGACACCAGTGGTCCTACACCCCCTTCAACATCAACGGGACTCAGTGGAGAGGGCGAGCAGCTTCAAATATCTGGACATTCACATTTCTGAGGATCTGACAAGGACTGAACAGATCAAAACCCAGTCCAAAAGACAAGGCACCATCTGAGACAGCTGTGGAAGTTTCAGTCTCTCCAGTGATCCTGAGGACTTTTTACTCTGGTATGGTAGAAGCTCCTTTGGGAAGAGCTCTGTACATTAAGAGACCACAGAGAGAGAGAGATCAGAACACTGCACCAGAACAGCTCTACCATCTCTGCAGAACATTCATACCTGATTCAGAGACACCAAGATCATCAGGGACTCGTCTCAACCAGTAACTGTCTGTCTGACCTGCTGAAGTCAAGCCAAACCTTCAGGAGCTTTACAGTCAAAACAGAGACTCAGGAGGAGCTTCAGAACTCAGAACACCACACTTCTAACCAGGACACGAAATACTTTAACTGTTCATTATAAAACAAACTGAACTCTCTACCTCAATGTACCTCACCTGCCTCTCTACCTCACAGTACCTCACCTGCCTCTCTACTTCAGTGTACCTCATCTGCCTCTCAACCTTAATGTACCTCACCTGCCTCTCTACCTCAGTGTACCTCAATTGCCTCTCTTCTTCACGGTACCTCAACTGCCTCTTTACCTCACTGTACCTCAAGTGCCTCACTACTTCACTGTACCTCATCAGCCTTTCTACCTCAATATACCTCACCTGCCTCTCTACCTCACTGTACCTCATGTGCCTCTCTACTTCACTGTACCTCACCTGCCTCTCTACCTCAATATACCTCACCTGCCTCTCTACCTCACTGTACCTCACCTGCTTCTTTATCTCACTGTACCTCACCTGCCTCACTGCCTCAATGTACCTCATCTGCCTTTCTACCTCAGCATACCTAACTTGCTTCTGTACCTCACTGTACCTCATCTGTCTCACTACCTCAATGTGCCTCACCTGCAGAAACAAAGACCCAGGAGGAGCTTCAGGACTAAGAACACCTAAAAAGGACACAAAATACAACTTGAACTGTTCATTATAACACAAACTGAAGTCCTTACCTCACTGTACCTCACCTGCCTCTCTACCTCACTGTACCTCACCTGCCTCTCTACCTCACTGTACCTCACCTGC
>JBBPCW010000039.1:12259445-12278777 GCA_037974425.1 Phenacogrammus interruptus | reverse complement strand
CACACACACACACACACACACACACACACACACACACACACACACACACACACACACACACACACACACACATCTCAAGACTCATAATTGTTAGTTTTGTGACTAAAAACAAAGAACCTGCAACACCAGCATTCAGCATCTCCTTTCCCCAAGTAAAGCCATATTAGACTGATGTTAGTCACAATAAAGCAAATCTAGCTTTACAAAGTCATTGCTCCACACCATTAAAACATGATTGTTTTGAAGGTATTAAGTAAGGACAATATCAAAAGGGCAACAACTGGTTATGGTAAATCAGTGCTATCTGGATAAAATCAAAACTTTAATATCTTAATTTGTGTGCAATATAAAGCATAGCTAAAAGTAAGTAACTCACTGTCTTCCAGGAGATCTGTGATGTCCAGCTCCAGCGAAGGGAAAATCTTATTGAACATTTTAAACTCTTTCCCAAATCGAGGCATTTGGATAATCAGGCAGGACGGAGCCTGGACCATGAAGAAACGAGGAGAAGAGGAATGTTTAGATGTCGGTACAGCATGTTTCAATACTCTAGCACTATATATAAATGTGTGTGTGTGTGTGTGTGTGTGTGTGTGTGTGTGTGTGTTCACCTCAGCAAATTTGAGGTCACTGTTGATAAAAGACCACTCCAGCAGCTGCTGGCTAGTAGGCACTAGCACTTTGTCCTTTTTATCCATAAAGATTTGGTAAAAGTAACAGTCCTGAACCTTCTGCCCTGCAGATCTGTAAAAACACACCAATTATGAAAACGCATCACAAAACACACAATTCCCCACTGTCTTTCTGTCCTTTCCGACAGTAGGGCCAAAGCAAACATTACCAACTGCAAACACAAAGTAGTTTTTGGGCAACTGTTCGAGAACCATTCTGGTACAAATGCACTGTTTGTATGGCAAGTTGGCCATTCGCATGTCCATGACCCTCGCTCAATACGACTCATGTGTGGAGTAGCATTATCTAGTGAATAACATCAGTGCAAACTGTAGCGCTTCACAAGCCCATTTATTGTGAAGTAAAACTTCACATTTCACAAAATTTGACATGTTGCATGACTACCTTATTCTCCAGAGAAACGCCAAATGTCCTGACCATTTATCTACAGGAGGCACTGAAACAGATGTTAAAGCTATTTTTTTTTTTTTTTTAATTTGGTGTGTTTACACTTGGCTACATTCACTCACATCTACTACATTTAAATTTGGCTCAGTCAACAAAATGCCCACCAAAAGCCAATCAGAATTCAATTGTCAATAGATGTGTGAAGAATCATGAAATTTTGTAGGTTTACTTATAATCACAAGCAGATACAATTTACCCAACAATTTATTTGAAAATAGACCAGCCATTTCGCTGCAAGTTACAATAGGTCTTCCTCTGTTCCTCTGCCATGAAGGTGAAGGGAAAGTGATCATTCTGTCATACGTGAACACACCATAACACACAGTGTGAACGGCACAAAATACTTTCTCTGTATTTAACCCATTTACCACGGGCAGCCAGAAACACAGCACCCGGTAGCAGTGTGTGTACATTGCTCAACGGTACCTCAGTGGTGCCACTAGCAGTCTTGGGATTCAAAACAACAACCTTCTGATGACAGAGCCAGCTCCCTAACCACTAGGCAGAATTCAATTTATAGAATTCAAAAGGACCATTTGAAAACATTCAACATCTCACTGCTTGGGTCAATTCACTCATTCTGCCATTCAGCCATATGTTTGCCGCAAACATATTACACACTGCAATGTAATATGTCTAGTTTAAAAAGACATTAGGGCTGACATAGGAATGGGTAATCTATTGTAGATCAAAAAGACAGATATATTTAAAGGAGCTGGTTCTTGTGACAAACAATTCAAAACGGTCTGTTTTTGTAGCAGGATGTGTATATAGGATGTGTATGGAGAGGGGAGATGATGTGCTTAGGGACTTTATGTTTTACATATTACATCAAACTCATTTTAAAACAACTGAAAGTCAGTGTTCCATATGAGTGCTCTTACCTTACAAATAAAACATTATTAGATGAATTCATTAATATTTAAATGATCATATAAATTAGTGTCTATTTACAGTTTTCTTATTCATGAATATTATTGGCCTCAGCATTTGTTGACCACTTTTAAAAAAAGAGGCATTCTATTTATTTTATCTTCACTCTTGATGGTCTACAGCATTTTAAGTCTTCTGTGAAAACGTCTAAAATTTCCCTTGTTTTACAGCTTCCTTCTAATGTTTTGGTTCAAAACCAAATAGGACAAAATTAACACCAAACTTCAGAACAGTGGTGTACCTAAATATATGCATCATATTGTGATTTGTTGTGTCAATTTCTAGATCCATTTATGTCACAAACTACAAAACACACACCGTAGTTTGAGAAGCGGGTCGACCCTCAAAATGTGGTGAAAAAGTATGTTGAGGAATTCTTCAGGGTCTGTTGGCAGAGAAAAAAGAAAAAAGATAGTAAGACTAAACCATACAAAAGGCTAAATCCCATTCATGGTCATTCCGCGTTCTACAACATCTGCTTGTCTGGGGCCTTTTCTGTCAGTAGGGGGCAGCATAACCATGCAAAATTAATCAGGTAAAAAAAATTTACGATTCTGTGACTTCGGTCACTTTTAAACATTAATAGCTGCCATTCTAGCCAGATTAAAATTTACACTCAACAGGGCCTTCTTCAGGGTTTGATTTTCCTCAAATGAGCTCAGGTGATTCTGGATGTTCCAGGAAAAGGTTTTTCTTGGAGATTTTGAAGATGTTGAAGGGTGGACGCTGTGCCGCTTTTATGACTTTGAATGGGAAAATAACTAAAGGCTATTAAAAGTTCAGTAAACTACTCTTAAATAAATGAGCTCAAAAAAGGGAAAATAATAATAAAAAAAAAACAGACCACCTCACCTTTCTCCTCAGATGTGAAACCTGAAGCAGCCTCAACCTTTTCTAAAATTCTTCTCAATTTCATGATCTTCGTTGCACACACGTAACCATGTCTGACACAGACCCAAAGATACACAGATATGAGAATGTTACAATGTGATTGTCATGTGTGTGCATGTTGTAATTGAGATTAATCGCATGATTTTTTTGTGATTAATCACATTGTTATATGCAAAATTCAACAGTGAATTCAAAAGTAGTGCACTGAGCACTTTTATTTTTAAAGTACTGCTCTATGATCAAAACTGTTAATGCACTATAAAATAAATGTTGGTGTTAAGTAAATAATATGTTAATGCGCCCAGCAGTAATACATTTATAAATATATAATTTATAGATTTTTTTTTATTAATTGAGAAGGGGTGTGTTTGTATGTGTGTGTATGTGAGAGACAGTGACTCACATGCGCAGTGGGTTGACTATCTCAGTGCGTAGCAGCTCCTGTGTTTCTAAGTAGTATTCTACATCGGTCTTAGACTTTGGCCTCAGTAATACTGTATCCAACACAGAGCTAAATGAGAACAGACTGAGAAAGACAAGAAGAGAAAAAAGGCAGAAGCACAAGTCAAAAAGAGCAACATAAGTGCCTAGAGGAAAACAAATGGCTAAATAATTCCCGTTACAGAGAAAATGCATCAAACTTTTAAATGAAATTATATCCCATTTAGACTTGGCACCTTCTTAGGCTTAGTGTATTCCACCGTTTGTGTTCGCATGTGTTTACCAGAACAGTGTTGAGTCCAGGTAGCAGGAGTTGTAGTGGCCTTGAATGCCTTTCTTCTTACCCACCATCACCTCCAGCCCATCATTCTCCGTACGAGGGGGAGTGTTTTCATTCACCACCTCACTCAGGTAACCCCCAAACGCTACAACACATACAACAAAAAGAGCCTCATTAGGGCAATAAGTAGCAGTCAGTCTGAAGGTCGTGAGTTCATTCCTCATATGGGGCAGCCCAAGCTTTTAGGCAGCTGGTGGTCTAGTGGTCAGGGGGTTGCCCCTACAATCAGGAGGTTGTGAGTTTGAATCCCAGCACTGCTAGTGTCAGCACTGAGGTACCCCTGAGCAAGGGTATTTAATCACACACTGCTCCCCGGGCATCCCTCATTGGTGGAAGTCTCTGCTTCACTTGGTGAATGGGTTAAATACAGAGAAAGAATCACACTGTGCACTGTGGTGAGTTCCCATTCTTTACATAAACTGCAAAAAGTGCACAAAATATGCTTGTGATTTTGCAGGCCAGCATAATATAATTTTGATCATTTAGATAAATATATGATAAGATACATGCTAATAAATAATATATATTAACACATATCTCCGACCACAAAAAGTTTTGAGTTATCAATAAAAGAAAAAACTACAGCAATAGAGAAAATGTTACACTGCCATACGGAACTATTTCTCTACTATGCTATTGGTTCTAAGAAGCAAGTGAGAGAATCAGTCACATTTTCAAAATAACATATCTGATGATTTCAAGTATCATTCATCTGAAAAACTGGAATAACTGTCTTTTCTTTTGGCTACATCAAGACATTTTAAGACACTGAAATCTTTAAATGTTTGCATTCCTAATTAAAAACAAAAGATCAGCAAATGTTCCTACTGCCCCATATGTGGCTGGTCTAGACATTTTAGCGTCAGTGCGAAACTCAACAAGCTAACTTCTGTAAACAGTAACTTTACAGCATAAAAAAAAAAAATACTTAGATGTTATATAAAGAGGTTTCATTAAAATCTCTTTAAAATTATTATATTTTGGAAAAACTCTTGGTGCATTCATCATGAAATGATGAAGACAAATGAAAGTCAAGTGATATAATATTGTGAGGTGGATGTGTGTGTACGAGTGTCTTACCTATAGAATTGCAGCGTTCAATTGGATTGGGCGAGTGGTGTTGTGAAGGGAAGCGAGAATCAGGTCGACAGCATTTCAGTTTAACAAACAGAGCTTTCTTTGGAGGGCAGGTAAAGTAGCGTGTGCCTTTAAATGTGCCATCAGTGCATCCTACACACTCTTCTTCCTACAAACACACAAGACAGGACAATCTAGCCTCATCATAGCAATGCACAACTTGTACAGTCAAAATTATGATAATTCTGATTTCTATCTACATGCTTCAGTTTTAAATGCCTTTAAAACTGAAGAATATAAATAACCTGTTTTGATTTTCTGCTCATTTAAATGTGCCTTATTGAAAATGTAGTTCAGACTGAAAAGAATGGAATCAACTGTTCAGAAGTTGGAATCCAAGTCACTGCTTTAAGAAGACTTTTGGAAGGATTAAATGACAAGTTTGTTTACCAGCAATCAGGAACAGACAACAGTAACAACACTCCTTATAACCTCAATGTGAATAGGCAGTCTTTACTGCTTTAATCTGATTGGGTGTCCATTTACGGCTCCGGGAAAAATAAGAGAGAAACTGCCATTTTTTTTAAAATCAGCATCTCTATGAGTGTGACAACCATTCCATGCCAGTGTCTCTTAAAATCCTACACAAACACCTCATTCTGCTTTATGACGGACTGATTAGTGATCACCTGAATCACGTCTTACTTAATGAGGAAAAGTATAAAAACACTGCTGTAATCGACTCTCTCCTCTCACACTGAGACCAGTTGGATGGTAAAACACTACTAGAAGTTCATCAAAGGTAATTATTGCCATTATGTTTACAAGTGAATGAGAGATTTGTTTTCTTTGACTTATTAAAGTTCTTTAAACTCTGCATCATTCCTCTTATTTTGATGCTTTGTTGTTTACTTTAACATTGCTTTAAAATAAACTATTATTATTTGGAAATGTGGAGAAATATTGTCAGTAGTTCTTAAAAACTAACGCAAAGCTGTTCAGACCAATATTTGCACCTATGAAAGGTCTTTTTTTTTTTTTTACCGGAGCTGTATAAATGAATTCAAAACATAATTTAATTAAATCTCCTTTCATAAAGATAACATGCTTTCTAATAATATGAAGATGATAAGTGAGGAAAAAAATTTTTTTTACCAGCTCCAGCCCCGCAAGAGGCTCCAGTAGTCCAGGCGGGAGGCCAACCCAACGTATCACTCCACACAGAGGTGGATTCTCCTTCACTTCTACTAGGGACCCCACCTCTAACCCCGGCTGACCCTTGGGGGGAGATGCTGGTCTTGGGGAGGGGGCGGTGACAGGGGGCGGAGGCTCCTGTTGCTCTCCCATCACCGATTGGACGGAGAGGGAGAGCGGGCCGTGGCTCATACTCCCATTGGGCCCAGTCTTTCGATTCAGACTAAAGGGCAGCGAGTGGAACTTATTATCACTTGACAGAGAGGTGGCAGTGGACGGAGCTCTGGGAGGGGGCGAGGCCTGGTTGAAGTCGGGGGGTGTTTCTGTCAGGGACTTGGCTGGGTCTTCGCCAACTGTAAGGGGAGAGCGCAAATGTGGTCATCCAAAATACCAGTATATGCACAAAAATATGTTCAATGTAGTGAGTGAGCAGTGCATTCATGTGGAAAAGCACAATTACAAATTGTGAGATGTAATTTGGGACTGCTTAAATTCATACATTTTAATAAAGTTTTATTATAATTTTATTACAATACTTATAGTACTTCTCCACATTGATACAAATGATAAATGAACTACATCAAAGGAATGGTTGGGAAAACCCCAAATGTAATCAAGCCATGTTTATCTATAAAACGAGTCAAAAGTAAGTAGCATTTCTAAAACAGCTGGTTGGTGACTGAATTTTGACTGTGCTTCTGTCCATTATTTGACAATTTAATCAAGCAGTCAAGCTACATTCATCTTGTAGAAAAGCAAAGCTCAGAGTCTAAATGTGGTTTGATCAACTACATCTGTTGTAGAGTTTTCTACAAACTATTCCTTTGAGACTTTCAGAGCAGTACTATTCTGAAAGGAAGGATGAAAAGAATGATGGAAAAACTGGCAGGAAGGATGAGGCATTTGAACCCACTTACATCACCACATGTGACCAGCAATGCGGCGACCCATTTAACATGCAACACACCACAACACCATTACCTTTTCTTTCTGTAACCAGATGAAACCCTCCACCAAACCGACGGCACACATTTCATATTCTACATCCAAGTGAAGGATGCATTTTAAAGCGAATGAGAAGCACTTATTGATGTCATAGCGATGCACAAACCCACTGTGACACGAAGATGAGACCACTGTGAGAGGCTTGATATTCATGCACACACACACACACACATGTACAAAGGACTGAAGGTGGAATCAATCACATGCAAAAGGCTTTCACAAGAAAACAAGAAGTTTAGAATTGAGAGAGTAGAATTATCAGGTCTATTCACTGCATTACAATCTTGTTAATGAGAGCCAGTAAACCTGAAGCACCTCTTCGGCCTTTTTACTCGTTTGAACAAGAAAATGTTCAAAGTTGTCTATAATACATGTACAATGTAATAATGATTTAGTATTTTAATAAAATAAATACATAAATATTTTGTCTGATGGCAACAAGGATGACAAACTGATTAAGTAATCCATACAAAAGCCTTCTGCACATGGACTGATATAAACATTCACGTCTTTTTATTTCAGATACAGGACTCTTGGCAGCAAGTTCCAGTAAATAAACTCTTTCAAATTCCCTAAATATGATAAACATTTATTGGTCACAAAAATAGGAAATATTAAAGCAACATGGTGGGATAAATACACTACATGTCCAAAAGTATCCAGACACTGTTTCAAAGTGGCCCCAGCTACCTTAAGATTTTATTTTGATACAGCTTGTATATGAAAAGCACTGTCTGTGCAAAGCAATGAGGTAGGGGTGAGCAAGAATACATTATAAACTGTTCAACAAATATTCACAATAGATGTCCTGATATGCACTTTGACATCTGATTGGTTGGAATGACCAGAAATGTTCAGCAGTACCACATTTAAAAAATACTATTAAAAAATGTGTTCAATATTTCTCTGTAGAAAGCCCACTCTCACAGGACTAAATATGATCTGTTTGTAATGAAACATGCAGCTGGTCAGTGTTTTTTTAAGTACTGATATCACAATATGCACAGAAAAGTATATTATGTTCCTGATAAAAATAAATATCATCACATTGCCCAGCTCTGGCCTAAGGTCACGATACCCAGAGAAAGCTAGAAGAGTATAAAAGGTCCTGAGCACTACACCAAGGAATCTTTCTGTGGTGTGATGTACTGTTATCCAATACCTTTGGTATGAGCTAAAGTGGTGCTTATGATTCCAACCATTCTGACCTCACCAAGGTCCCATTTATGAATCCAACAGAGCAATGTTTCAATATCTAATGTAAATAAGAGTACAATTAGAGAGATACTGCAACATAAAGGGGGCAAACACATATAAATTTCCTTGATTTCAGAGGGAATGGTGGATAAACAGGTGTCTGCAAACTTTTGGACATATAGCGCATTTATACTAAGGGTGTAACGATTCACAAATTTGTAATTCAGTTCAATACGCTGCAGTCGTGTCAGTGATTCATATACTTTTTTGAAACAGAAGAAATTAAAGGTGCCTTGCACTCATATATTAGTAATAATGTGCTAAAATTTCCAGTTTCATTTTATAAGAGCATTCCACATCACATCTTCTCAGACTGGATTCCTAACAGCAGCTCTTGAACTGAAAGCAGTGTCTTGATCCAATGGTGGCTTTAGCATACTAGCAATGAAACAAAGCAAAATATTGATTCCAAGATTTTTCTTTTTAAATTTTATTACACCCCTGACCTATATATAGAGTAAGTGTGTAACAAGACCACCAGGAAGACATAGAAATATATAAGAAATGAAATCCTTGGCCTTTATTTTAAGGATTGCATGAGTTCTACAGACTCATTGTACTGAACACACAAATTAAGGAAAACTGAGACAAATCTAGACTATAAAATCAAAAATAATATTAAAGTAGTAAATATGTGCATCATTACACCCCTAACCTATTGATACAAATAACAGAGCACTTTCTACATAACCTTGCTGATAAGATCCACCAGTCAATTTGTCTGGTCAGCATTCCCGCTTTACATTGCTGGGATATTGATTACCTTCATCTATATACCATGTGCTTTTGGATTTGGACTGGGCCGGATGATCAACAGAGCTGCCATTTAGCGTATAATAAAACTCAGACTTGGTCCTGCTGGCGGCCTGCAGAGCTAACCCTAAATAACACATTGAAAACAACAGGTAAATGTGTGTGGGGTGCGTTTCCTACAGGGAAAAACAAAAAACAGGGGGTCCTCGAGTTACGCCATGGATCCGTTCTTTCAACAGTGATGTAACTTGAATTTTGGTGTAAGTCGAAACACACCCTAGCCTAAGTCACTTACCGATCCTAACACAGTTGTAAAATCATAACACTACTGAACCACAGAAATCGGAAAAAGAAAACTCCCTCATTCATACGTCACGTTACTGTGGCTTCTCCTGTTGCCCTCAACGAAACTCGTTTATCCACGTAGTCTGTATGTCGAGACTGTTGTAACTCGAGGACCCCCTTTATAAGCAAAATCCTAATTAACATAGTTTATCCCTGGAGCATATTCGGCTGATACTGTTTGCTTTTTTAATTGTGCAGCTACTGTAGTTAACAAGAAATGGAATTTCTCAACCTGCCGAATAGCTTAACTGCATAAATCATTTAAGTCACTATACATTTGCCTCAAACCACATTGTCCCAAACAGACTTGCTTATGTGGTTTCTAAAGCCATTTACGGTTTTCTATAAATACGGACAGAAAGTACATCACATGGATAAAAAAGCAGCAACTAATGTATCTATTACTTAAGAGCTAGACATGGCTTGAGGCAAGAGTTTGATGATTCTAAGTGTGTGAGCATGCAGTTTGCAGAATGCTAATTAGTGGTTGTAAGCATCCTTTATTGCTGCATTAGCTTCCTGGTTCCAGGTGCAAAACTAAAGAGATAAACCACCAAACATGACTTGATTGACTACATTTTGTGTGAATAAAAACATTACTTAATATGTAAATTTGATATTTTGCACACCATTACTTTATATCAGAGTGAGAGCCACAATGTAGCTCCCACTCTTATGGTGAGTTCATCAGGTAATCTCACTCTGCACATTCATTTTAGAAGAGTTTATACTCTGTTTAAAACTCAATGAGGGAATTGGATTTCACTACCACTGCATTTAAATTGAGATCTCAACTTCATAAGAATAGGAATACACAGATATAACATTATTTAGTTGTGAGGTTTTTGAGAAATAAACAAAGGGGGAAAAAAGAGAGAATGGGATAGAAAGAGAGAGGGAGAGAGACGAGAGAAAGAGAGAGAGGCTCTGCTGCTCTGGAGACATGCTGTGCACAGGTAGCTCATTATATCCACATCAGCTCATGCTTGCTCAGGAGAAAAAAGAAGTTTCAGCAAATCCTGACAAGAAAAAGGCCCAAAATAACCCACCCCCACAGAGCAAAAGAAATATCTGGATGACATTGCTATCTCTGCCAAAGTACATTCTAGGGAACATTTTCTTAACCTTGATCTTTTATCCGACACTGTTCGCCAAAGGAACTTTAACATAAAACTAACAAACAAATAATTTAATGAACAAATAATTAGCATTAGCTTTCGTCTCCTCAAGTTAGTGGTGCCTAATTCAAGCCACCAGCTATTAGCAACTAATCACACAATACCTGGGTGGATAAAGGCTTACACACGTGTCTTTTGAGTTGTATGAAGCACCACTGCATTTTTAACTACTTCTAATGCGACACAATTGGACAGTTCAATGTGCTTGGAGGAAAACACTAAATAATAATCGTGTTACGTCAGTTAGCAAAACACAGAGTGATGAATGAGAGGGAGGGTCATCCTACCAACGCAGAGAGAGCGAAGTAAATAGTGCTCTCTTGGATTCCTGGTTATGACTTGCAATCTCCCAATGATAGTACTTCAACTTCTTTTCCAAATGAAAAGGAATTCAAAAGCATTTATAGATAAGACGGTCAAAGATAATGTGGAATTTGGACTCTAATCAGACCCTATAGAGACTGGGGTAGAAGCAAGCTACGGTACCTTTGTTCTTTGGTTTGCCCTGGCCACCGGACTTATCACTACTCCCTCTTGAAGTAAAGCTGGTTTTGGACAGCCTTGGATCCTGCATGGAGTACTCTGTTAAACAAATACATACATGCATACAAACACACCCACACAGAGAAAACACACACACATGCAACCAAAAAACTGAGGATTGCAGAAAAACACACACATACAACTAATTATAGGGCCCAAATCAGTCAAGACCAGGGTCAATTCGTATAAAATCATTGTGCTTTTCACTCTCTGATTGGGTAAATACTTTAAGCAAGTCATGCCAAATAATATAAGTATACCAACTTTATATTTGGTGCAGTTACAAATGTACCAAATATGAAGTTGGTATACTTATATTACATACTACATGAATTCATTTTGAGCTATTGATTCTAAAGTCCTACACAACCCAGGATTGTGAAGGAAGTCTTCGTTGAGAAAGTAAAGTACCTTCAGACTGAAGTGAATCTGGTGCAATTTGTTCTTTGCATTACTTTACATTACACCAATCACTCTGCAGACAGAGGGAATGGATAAAGCTTCCCACACCCCACTTAAAAAAAACAAAACATGCTTTTCAGACAAAAGAGCTTCTGTATGCAGCTTGTCAACACTCAGGCACGCTCATGGATGTGCCCTCTCTGCCCCTGCCATGCACAGACACACCACATGTCAAAGCTTTGTCACAAAGGGAGACAGACAAAAAAACTGTGTCACAGATCTGTTTTAAAGTCAACCTGATATGAAAATTTACGTGCTGACCTCATCGTTTCATGTTCCTGCACATGTTAAGTGCAACATGATTTAAAAAACTGACTTTTGGTTTTCCCATCATCTTTGATCAAAGTGTAGAATATTTAGCCAGCCTTGGAAACACCATGAACCAGAGGGTGGAGAAATATCCAACAGTAATAGCGTTATTGGTTAACATTTTTACATTGTATTAGTATTAGAATAACGTCAAAACGTCATTCAGGCATATGGATTCTACACATTATGTTTGTGATTTCTACTCCTTTTTATAAAACTGCTGCTAATCTTGAATTTCCAACTTGAAGATAAAAGTTTGGATATAAAAACAACAGATATCATGAACATCTGTATTCATGCATAAAATTGAGATGAATTTTGGCAACCTGCTGTCTAAAACAACTGCTGGCTGTATTCAGCTGCACTGCAGTAAACCATATCCACAAGTCTGTACTACCTAAATGGCAAGCTAATTACAGTTTAAATAGGTTAAAAGTTCTAGAACTATATTTCTATACAATATTTGGGTGACTTTGCGTTATAAGACTTGTTAACATAGACTTGTAGTTCCATTTCTAAACTAAAGAAGCAACATTTGGATGCCCAACATGTCTAGGCTGTTCTATATCTTGGGTAAGTGACGTATTGTTTACAACACAGGCCAAATCTATAAGTCAACTGATCTATTCATCCAAAAGGGAACTACATGCATAGCTCTGGACTTTTCCAAAGACCAAAATCAAACAGGCGTACAACCAACCAGACACCACACGTCTTGGCTGTTCTACATCTTGGGTAAGTGACCAACTCTTTACATTTTTCAGCAAACCATTGCTTTGATACAGGCTGAATCTGATACATCAGTGAGTTCCTAATCCGAGAGGGAACTACATGCATTGCTCTGGACTTCCCCAATTAATTCAATTACACAGGTGTGCAAGAGCAATTTAAAGGAATGTAACAAAGACTACATTCTCTGCCTTGTAGTTCCATTTCTAAACTAAAGACACATCATTTGGACACCAAAGATGTCTTGGCTGTTCATCTACATCTTGGGTAAGTGACAAGTGTTTCAATTAGAATTTTCACCAAACCATTCTGTTAATACAGACCAAATCTATAAGCAAACGATAGACTGGTTTATTGGTAAACTGAGTGAGATCTATATGCATAGCTGTGAACAAAATCACACAGGTGTACAAAAGCAATTAAAGGGAAAGTAATGAAGACCAAATACACTCCATCATTTTCTATGTCCACAGCAACACACCAAACCACATATACATAGAAAAACAAGTATTTTACGGTAACAGAAGCACATACTGCACACAGACATACTCTGTTCAACTCTGGAATGGCTGTTGTCCACCAGGAACACAAAGCAGCCTATTAATTCTCAGCCTGACTCAAACTCATACCGCACCAACTCCCAACCCCACACACACCGCCTCAATTTCAAAAACGACCTGTTCCAAACAAACAGGCAGGTAAAACAGCAAACACTCACCTGGCATGACGTCACAGATGGGCACGAGACGGGTGTGCTCGAGGCTGGCGAAATTACACAGCAGCTTCCCGTCGATCACACCGTCCCAGTCTCCGATAGGATTGTCCTGAGGGCGAGACGTACAGCACCCTATTACTGACGCCGGCCTAGCTCATCTCACACACCCTACACTTACCGCTCCACCACCATTATTTAGACAAACTCACACCACCCTCACAGCTGCCTTGTTTCAATACACTGTACTCTACTCTACTCTTCTCTCTCACCTACACTGTTACAAAAACAGAGCCACGGTCTCTCTGACTTCTCTAAAGACGGATCTACTTTAATTCTCAGTCCAGTATAGCACAAAGTCCATTTATTTTAATGCTCAATTCTCACAGGGCATCTTAGCTTATAATACTTTCTACATATATGTATATGAATAATTGAGTGTTGTACTAGAACAAGCTCCCACATTTACTAAAGAACAAGCTCCCACATTCACTTCTACTCTAGCTACACTCAACAATCTCTGCTGAGTCTAAAAGCTTCTCTGCTCCTCCGTACTATGAACTGTCAACTGTTCAAGAAACGCTGATTATATTATCCAATCTTCTAGAGCAGGGACCAATCCATAACTCCTGCTCAAGACAAAGGCAGTATCTCTGCGGCTCTGGAGACTGCGTGTGGATCTGTGAGTGTGTGAAGCTGAAGGGCTAGGTCTGGCGAAGCGTGTGTGTGATAGTGGTGTCTTGTCCGAGTGTTTGGCAGCCAGCCACAATGCTGGTCATACTCTCTCCCTCTTTCTTTCTCTCCTTCCTCATCCCTCCATCCTTTCATCCCTCCATCCGCCCTCTCCTAAGCTTGACTGCTCTTTTGTTTTGGGCCGACAGCAAGTGGGCTGCAAGCCGACGGCGATGGCAAATGCATAGACGTAAGACAAACAGCTAAAGAAAAAAAAAAACCTCACAAACGCTCCCTCTCACTGGTCACATGAGGTAGTTTAATTAGAGGGGCCCACATCCTACATTTTCCTTAGAATTTTTTTTTTGTTTTGTTTTACCTGAGGTCCACTTATAACATTTGGGTGTGTGTCTGTCACAGTCACAGTCATAATTCATTTTTATATGGCCATTTCCATTTGAACATTCTATTCCCTTTAGAACAAAACAGGTTGTTTTTGTTATTGTGCCTTTAAAACTGGTGTAGGTAAATGATTTCTGTTCTAATTGCCCTGTTTTGTGGTTGATTGAAAAAGTAGTCCAGGCTGAAACACTCTTAACAAATTCTGCACAACAGACCTGGTGGTCTTGCTAAAAGCAAATACGTGTATGCATATATGTATGTATTCCATAGACGTGTATCATCCTTATATGAATTGTGTTGTCTGGGCAAATAAACAGTGTGTGTTGAAGTAGTGTTTACATAATAAACAAACATTTTTTGCATGCAAAGGCATTTTTTTCCATGAAAGTGAGTAAAAAGTCAATATAAAAAGCTTCAGAGACAAACATCCCTAATCAGCAGCTGGATTTTCAATGCATCCTAGGCTAATAGACGGGTTACGTTAAAATAGTACTGAAATGAATGAAAAATAAATACCATATCAACACCAACGTAATAGCCCAGTGTCTCATTGCCAGGTAACAGGTCACAGAAGATGACGGTTCCGCGTTCAGGGCCCTCTCGGGTCTGCACCAGCACACGAGAGTTGATATCCAGTGGGGGGTAATCTCCCTCCGCCTCTGGATCGTTATCCACTAGGGTCACGTGATCCACCACTAGATCCTCGTCCTCCCAGAGCTCCAGTTTGTCGAGTGCGACAAAGACTCCGCACTCATCCTCACACCGAAATAACTGCTGGCCTTGATATGAACCCTCAGTGAAACCCTGGCCACGACCTTCCTCCTGAAAGAGAGAAGGAGGGTTGGTAGAATTAAATAAAATTGCCAAGTCATGTTCTACAGTCCAGTAGTCTTCTACACGCTAATCATTGCATGAGCTGTTGCGTCATTAAGCTCTCAAATCTATGAAATTTCCATTTTTATTATTTTATTTTACAATTTAACATTAAGATCCCATTTGAGTGATGTTAATTTGAAATGTGACCAGGAGAACGTACCACATTTACGACTAAATGTGGCACAGAGGTTTTCCACTATCCTAACATGGCTAACTTTAGCAATTGAAAAAGAAGAAAAAAAGAAGCATCTTCCTACATTAACTGAACAAAGCAGAATATCGTACTGCGATGGTAGCGTGCCACCATATTAATTCTCAGTTTCACCATGTTAATGATCAGAATGATGGAAATTAGATAAGCCATTTCAACAACTTTGAAAAGTGTCACAAAACGAAAGTTCATGCCAGTGTCAGCAATGTATGTTAAAGCACTTCACCATCTTGCTACAATACATTCTGTTTTAACCAGGGTGAATTAATCTACAAACTACTGGTAAATCAGCCTAAATGTGGCTAGTAAATGTGAAGAGGTTTTTTTTTTTTTAACATAAAGTAATATAAAATAAAGACAAAATAAGTTTTCAAAGGCTCATATCCTTGTGATTATACACATTAAAAATTTTCATAATTTTTTTCAACTTCTCTTTATCTAAAGTATTAAACAGTATTGCTCCTTATTCAAAAAGTAATCCGGACTGAAACAGTCCTTTAAATCGATTAAAGGTCAGGTCTAACCTACTTTTGATATTAGTAAACGTGTTGATTTCTACCACACAGTGAAAACTGTGAATTCACAGTTTACTGTTAGTTAGCTTAGTTCGCTCCCATATTTTACTTATTTTTGAGCTTTCAGGCTTAACTTTCGTTTCTTGCACTAGCAGCTCACGTAAGTGCTACACTGTAGACACTCACAAAGATATGAACTCATTTGAGGTTAGATACTGTTTTTAAAATACTGAATCGTCCTTTACTTCCTATTTTCCTTAATTTTGAAAACCTTGCAGCCAAATAACTAAATACATTTATAGCATTTAGCAGATGCTTCTATCCAAAGCGACTTCCATTCCCTAAGTACTGGGGACAGTCTCCCTGGGGCCACTTGGGGTTAAGGGTCTTGCTCAGGGACCCAGTGTGGTATGCTAAAGGTAGGAACCTACGATTTCTTTGTTGAGAAGATTCATGTGTAAGAATAGACATTAGTTTCATTTTTTTAATTCTCAAATCTGCTGTGTGAAATCTATACAAATATACTAGCAAGCATGAAATGACTACTTTCAGGGGGTCTACAGAATGTTGACAAAGCACAGGACCCTCGGTCTTCCTCACTGTATATCCAACATAGGCCAGTATCACACCCTGGACCAGCAACCACTACCACCATGTACAGGCTGTGTTAGGCCCAAACAAAGCAAAAGTCCTGTCGTGAGAGAGAGAGATGGTACATGATGTGCCAGAGCCTGGGATTCCAGCTGAGGTTGTACTCAGACTCACAGGGAAGCAGGCTGGATACAGCGTGTCCTGAACTCACTTTACCAGCCCCCAGTGCACCACAAATGAACTATTGTCCTGTGGCACGCCCTCTTTCTGCTCATGCTCAGAACTCGAACCATCTCTCTCTCTCTCACTAGAGAAGCCAGATTTAGCAGAATAAAACTTCTTGATTTTAAAATAGCTCTTCATCATTATAATTACATGTGTGTATCCTTCACTACTACTATGATTATAATCATGGCCATCGCTATAGAAGCTGAAGACGTTTATCTTGCCATTAACGCCAAGCCTAAACATCTCCCTTGTATCTCTTTCCCATGGAAAATGTGTACAAATGGCAAGCCAGCTGTGGAAGGAAAAACATGATTTACTGGCCTTTCATTGTTCAGGAATTAGGTCAACAAAAAGTTGAAATCAAATTCATCTTTTTTTAACCTCCCGGCTCCTGATTAAGAACAGTTCATCAGGCCAGGCCATTTAAGAGAAAAAAAAAAGTGATTTCCTTAAATACTGGATCAAAATATTGAAACACAGGAGTGTGCAACTCCAATCCTGGAGGGCCACAGGTCAGTTGAACCAGGTGGGTTTGACCAAGTAAATATAGGACTCTAAACAGGACAAGAGTTGTGCACCAAAAAAATGTATTTCACTCTCACCCATCATGGAACAAAATCAATCACTGAACTAGCTCAGGCTGCTTTTCTAATATCAAGTTTCACTCAAATACGCCACAACACAGTAAAGGATTATGAGTTGTGATTCATGATATTCTTCATATATAGGAACTTGGTTGCCGGCCCTGAGCTAACGTACCCATGCACTGCTTATTTTGTGTTTTCCATGCTCTAACACACTTAACAAGCTCTACCTGAGAGTAAGTGGGTGTGTCAGAGCAGGGAAAACACCAGCATGTGTGATGCGGCACTTTTACATTGAAATAAGAGTTCAAAGTACAGATGCTGAATCACTGAAGTTAATAGGCTCTCTGTAACTACTCTAACTCATCATCACCTGAAAATAACATTTAAAAACTAAACAGTTTGAAAGTTATGAAGGTAAACTCTCTATCCTAGTAGCCAAACCACTAAACAAAGCAAGCCTCAGTTCTCACCAGCAGCTCCACACCAAACCATATTCCAGACAGCGCTCTGTCGGGCAGCAGGGCTCCTTTGAACCTGACGACGCCTGGCAGTGGTTCGTCCCCAGACCGCAGCTGCACGCGCACTTTGGAGCCGCAGTCGATCTCACGGGCCCTGTCCAGACGGGGTTTGTTGCACAGCAGGCCATAGCGCTCCTCGCAGTTGGTGATGGGGAACAGCAGCTCGGCCAGTTTCTCATCGAGCTCCAGTACGTCGCGTTCATCCACGCTCACCACCACGTTGGTCTGGTCCAGGATGCGCAGGCTGCGCTTGCCCTTGCTGGGGGGCAGCGGGCGGCCCAGGCTGTTTCGTTCCTGGCAGACCTGGCCCAGGCTACCGCGCGGTATGCGCAGCGTCTTCTGTGGTGGCTTCTCCACCACACATTCCTTCACCACCATGTAGAAGCGCCAGTCATCACGGAAGCCGCCGGCTGGCTTCTCCTGGCTCCAGAGCGCAGAGCTCATGGCTGCATTGCTGGCCAGGGGAGAGGCGACGGGAGCAGGCGGTTCAAAAGTCAAGATTAGAGGCGTCAGAGGACACACGCGAGTGACGCTTGCATGACCTTTCAGTGGAACAGATACATTACACACAGGCCAGGAGCTGGAAAAGAAAAAAAAATTGAATTTCAGTAATAAACTTATTTTCACAAACACAAAATAAATTGACTCCAATATACTAATCCTATGCAACATCACATGTTACAAATAATTAGAAAGCAGTTGAGAAACTAAGGAACCGTCTCAAATGAAGAATGCCATTTCAGACCACTAATGAAATAGGTGCTCAGACCACAAGACAGAGAAGGTGAAAAAGAATGACTGCAAATGGATTTTTCAAAATGCAATAAACAATAAATGAAACAAGATTTGTTATTTTGCTTGAGACAATAGGGTGTTTTGTATATTGTAATTAATGTAGTATTAGATATGATTAATTATGTATTATTAACATATTAGGACTACTTAAAAGGTAGTGTATGTTTCCTTCCAAGAACTTTGGGAAGAAAGTTGGGCCTCACACAGTGCTGCTCATTTCTTACCCAACAGCGATGTGCCTGACTGACAGGTTCCACTGAACAGACCTAACCTACTTTCAATTTGAGAATGAACAGAGTGAAAGTGAGAAGCCAAACAGCATGAATTAGAAATAGGCCTGGGCGATCCATAGAGAACAGGTTTTGAAGCGACTTGTGTCTTAACACAAAAGCCACAATAGCAGTGGGATGCCTGAATGGTTCAGTCGAGCAAAAATGCTGAGGAGCCAGACAAGTGTGAAGAACAGGCCTACTGAGATGCTTCTGCAAAGATGAGCAAATAAAAATATCTGTCTCTCTCTCTCTCTGTCTCTCTGTCTCTCTGTCTCTCTGTCTCTCTGTCTCTCTCTCTCTCTCTCTCTCTCTCTCTCTCTCTCTCTCTCTCTCTCTCTCTCTCTCTCTCTCTCTCT
>JBBPCW010000039.1:12194204-12205250 GCA_037974425.1 Phenacogrammus interruptus | reverse complement strand
TGTGTGTGTGTGTGTGTGTGTGTGTGTGTGTGTGTGTGTGTGTGTGTGTGTGTGTGTGTGTGTGTGTGTGTACTTGGAAACACTGCCTAAATCTCAGCTGTTGATCCCCATGGCTTGCTGTACAGATTCCCACCACATACTTTGATCTTCAGAGCTCATCTGCACACACACGAACGCACGCGCACACACACACGCACACACACACACATGCACCTCCCTGTCTTGGTCTCTCTCATGCAAACAACTTGCCAAGCAACACTCTAGCCCTCTGCATGCCCCCCACCATACCACACATTCCGGACCACTATTTTTACACACACACACGCTCACACACAGAGTCATGGTTAAATTGACAAAACATACTGAGCCATCTACATGTACACGCCAGACCATGATACCATTAAACCATTAAAACACACTTTCGGCAAATGAACAAAACACAGATATCCTTGGATTTCCCTAATAAATAAAGGTGCTGGTGCTAGAATCTATCCCAGTGATCATTGGGCAGAAAGACACCATGGACCGGTCGCCAGTCCAGGAGAAATTTTATTACAGTTGAATTTATATTAAGAATTATGCATGTGCTCAGATTGCAGAATTAAATATTTGACTTCAACTGCCATTCATCAATAAGACCCAAAGACCAGCCCCTTTCATGATCAATATAGATCAAAAAAACATGCTTTACATGTTTGCTATGTGTTTCCCAGGTGTTTGGTACATGTGCGGTGTAATGCACCAAGCAATAAACTATGTGACTGATTATATAATTGAATCATTACATTTAAGTGGTATAGCTTGATAATAACTAGACCTCCAACTGCAAATAAAACAGAGAGACGTTGTACAGTCAACACAACCATATCATCTTCAAACACGTCTCCTTTATAAGCAGAAACAGATACAGAATAACAGCCTGTAGTGGGTGATGACAGGTATAAAGACACACTTGTTACTGAAGTGTATGATAAAGCCACTTGCAGTCCCATCACCACAGGATCCACACCACCAAGTATGCGAGTTACTCTGGCCAGTGTAGTCTAACCAGTTCTGATAATCCAGAGAGTTGATGAATGATTATTCAGTCATTCAGAGGGAATGGTTACTGTATCCCAGCTCTTACTCCTACTATACAACCATAGTGTACTGACAGACAACACCGAACATTTAGCAGCACACAAAAGGGTGAAGATATGCTTTATAATTTAAATAAAGGAAAGCTGTGCCTGACTTTTTTCTCTTCAGCAAATGATATACCATTTAGTTTACTGGGGTGATACTGAGCATAAAGGAAACCTTATCTCTGTGTCATGATTTACAGATACTAATGTATCTGTGCCCTGTTATGTCATACCTGATCAACTATTCAGCTCATTAACAAGAAATTCCTGAGTTAAAGTGGCCAAGGAAGCACAGAGATCTGCTTAGTACTAGTTCGATGACCAGGATTAGGAAATACAGTCCAACACAAAATCACACTTTTCCCCCTTTCTCCTTTTTTCTTTACTGCTTTCCTCTCTTTACTCATATACAGACCAAAAAAAGGTCTTTGGAGCAACCTCAGGCATCCTAAAGAATATTTTGATGAACAGGTTCCTTGTGAATGCAAGGAACCTTTATGGTCCTCAAAGAACCTCCAAACGTTCTGCACCAATCAAAGATTTTTTTTCCTAGAACTGTAAGCCCAAAATAAGAACCATTTTGCAATCTTCTTTTAAGAGTGTAGCCTCTAGCTCACCTCCTCACCCACCACTTCTTCTATCCTCCCTTCCCCTCTGCTCTCTTTTTTCCTCCCCTCCCCTCTCCTTGCCCTCTCATGGGAACTTCTCCGAGGCCCCATCTCAAACCGGGTGCCGGCGGTCTTCTCCCCGGGGCTCTTTCTTTCTCTTCTTTCACAAAAGGAAAACAACAGCCACTCTCTCCATCTCTCTCTCAGCTGGCTTCAAACGCAACAACAGTCAGGTCCCTGGGGACTGGGGAGGAAGAATGGCACACACACACGCACACACACACACACACACACACACACACAGCTAGTGGGTAGATCCCTTGAAGGAGTGTGAAAGTAGAGGAAATATGTAAGAAGTAATATAAAGAAAAGAAGAAGAAAGCAACGCAAAAACGACCCATGAAGAGGCGGCGCGGGCGGGCATGCGCGAGACTCCGTCAGCTTCAGAAAGAGAACAGGGACAGAGAGAAGAAGAGGAAGAGAGTGCGGGAAAGCAGGGTGACAAAAAGACAAGTCGCATCTAAAAGTAACAGCCAGCCCCTAGACAAAAATGCTCACTCTCTGAAGGAGGAAAGGAGGGGGAGAGAAAAACTGTGTCTCTATTCTTTATCCTCTCCCTTTATGTGGCAGAGGAGAAGTGTGCCTGAGACACATAGAGAAACAGAGAGAGAGAAGGAAAACAGAGCAGGGCTTTGAGGGAATAGGCAATTTCTGAGCCTCCAATGGAGCCAGCATGGCCGGGAAGTATTTGCATGAGGATGACAAAGAAGATGCTGGAAAAAAACCTCGGTGCTCTACTAAAGCTCACGCTAACTTTCACACGCAACATCCTCCACCATTACACACACACACTCACACACACACACACACACACACACAGGCCAAGCCCAGCAGCTAAACAGAACAATAAATGAACAGAGGGAAGATAAAAGAGAGGAAAGGAAAGAAAGCAAAAAATCTGCCTTCATGTGGTGTGAGAAATGTTTTCATTATCAAATCTCTCATAAATCTCTTTACCCATGACTCTTAAGCTTCTGTACAACTAAACTTTAGAGCATTTTGGTTTTTCTATAGTGTTTAGAAGAGTCAACAAATAACTGACTACAACTATCGTGACTAGGATATGTTCAGTACCTATATATGCACATATGCTCCTCCCCTTTCTTCAGTATCTGCTCCGCATTTGTGCCAGTTGTGCCATGTGGGTGCGGTTTCCACTACCTTTAGAAGCAGCTTAAGATCCTTTGTACGTCGCCTTTGCTGCATGAAAGCTGTAAATTGTAACAAACCAGGCAGGAAACCATCGAATACCCTGGCAACAAACGTTAACTTTTAAACAGTGCCATCATTTTAATAGGATACGCAACAATTAACATAAAAACTCTTTGTAAACATATCATTTATAAAGCCGGAAAAAGCAAGGTAGAAAGCAGGAATATGGAGCACGGCCAATGTTTTTGCTGCCCCAACATGTCTAATAGAACTAATCCGTTAATGAACAAGTCTTTTCTGTATTGAGGTTGGTGTGACAGAGCAAATAAATTAAAATACAGAACAGAAGGCTTCATTTACCGGGGTTGGGAAACACTGTCTTGCAACAATATCGTCCTGTTGTATAGCCATGTTCTGTGTGTTTGATCAATCAAGGCATTCATGTACATTCAAAGCATTCAAAGCAACCAACAAATGTTCAGAATTCTGGATAAACAATGCAGAATAAGCATTTAACCAGTTTACATCAAGGGCTTGTCCATGTGTTTTTAATGCTGGTCTCATTGCAACTGTGTTATACAGCTATGTATTCACAATATGATACTTTCTGTATTGTGCAAGCCGAATTCCTTCCACTCCTTCCAAATGTGGGAGGGCTAATGGCACATCAAAGAGAAATGACTGAAGTCCAGTGCTGGATAGGGGGCCTGGGGGGGTCATAGAGGGCAGCATCCCGGGTCATCACTAAGACCAGCAGGAGCAGCTGTAGTCCCCAAAGACCAACAAACACACAATAAAAACACTGATCTTCAAATGCTTGCCAAGCCCAGAGTAGTCAATCACTCACTCTCACACTCACATTGATAACTGGGGAGACTATCACACAGTTAATGGTTGGAATGCGGAAAGTCTGAGCCCGAAAAAAAAAGCGTCATAGACTTGTATTTTTACATTCCGTCTTTGTGATATAGTGATATACAGGCTTCTGGCTTCAGGGAAAACTAGCAAGGCTTGCCTTGACTTGACAGTTTTCCCTGGAACTACTTCTTCGCGTCCTGCTCCAGGTCTCGGTAGGCCGACAGACTAGTGGAACAGGGGGTAGTGTACAGACAGGGTCAGTCTATGAGAGGACTTTCGAGACACTTTCACTACATGCAAGAGCTGTTCAGCACACAGCCATAAAGGGCTTCAACATCAAACAGATTCCTGACCCTGACTCCCCACTGTCCTTCCCATATAACCCACATTTTACAACACACCCTTTCAGCCACACACACACACACACATACACTGTTGGTCCACACTTGAAACTGACACTTAAAACTCTTTTGGTCCACACTTCACCCACATACACCCCTACACTGTGTGATTCAAGTTCCATCTGGGAGCTCAATGCTTGAGGTTAAGGAAGGTCTGAAGTAGAGTGGGGTTATATTTCCTTTTGCGAAATCTCCCACATGTATATTTAGCTATCCTGACGAATGACTTTATCAATTATCTCTTAAAAAAGGAGGAAATAGTTGTGTATTTCATGTCCTGGCCCGTCACCCAAACCGGGTGTGAAGCCAATGATATATTTGACTTTTCCAAGGTGGTTAATTCCTTTTGAAAGGGATCTAAAGCAATCACTCTGCATTTCTTTTCTCACAAGCTTGTGGTTTCCTACAAGTTTTTTTTCTTCTGAAATGAATTGCGGCGGTGAAATCAGTCCCAGCATGACAAAAAGAATAGTAATCATAGAAAAAATACACACACACACACACAAACACACACACACACACGCTCAGAAAATTAAACAGAAATGTGTTTACAATCAAGACTCGGTACTTGAACCCAATCATTATCATCTTGGAACAATAAAAAAAAAACCCACATTACAATGCATTCTTGTTTGGCACTTTTTTCTGAAGGGAAAACAAAAGGCATCGCTAACTAACAAAGGAGGCCCAAATAACAGGCAGCTTGGGAGGGAGTCCAAAAGGCATGCGCCATCGGCGAGCACTGCCTCAAACTTTAACACGCAATGAAATATTAAGTTATCTTAGAAACGCTTTGTTAAAATCAAAACAAAGCAAACACTTCCAAATAAATATTTATGGTCAGAAATACAGCTCGCAACATTTTGTTCTTTTCTCCCACAACGCTGTGAAAACCATTAGGCACACAGGACTCAATTATTTATGTTAAAACACACACACACACACACACAGCTCTGCCAGGTCCAAATTGTTCAAACAGTCCAAGTCTTTCAGCAGGGATCCTTACACAGCCTCGCCAAATCACTTCACACCATCTGGCAAATGCACACGTGTCCCACAACATTCATCTAATGTTCTCCCAACGTTCTCAAACTTCTCGCTAAAAGCTCGACTGAAGAAAGCCAATCAGATCACTTCAAACTGACTTGAGGCCTCCAAGGAGTCCTGCCCTAAGGTTCTATAAAGCTTGTGTGCTTTGATATGTTGGGATGTCTGAAGAACCATTCAGATTTCAAGTATTGCTCAAACTACAAGCAATAAAAGCTGCACTGATGGCAACAAGCCCTGCCGCACCACCTGAGATCCTTTCACACGAACGAAAACAAACTTTGGAACTATCTAATCACTCTGGACGCAGTAAAACTCTGTCTCTAAAAGTTATCGCCTCTCGTTTACAACTGGGTCTGACCTCACCTTGGCTTTTATATCAAAAGAAATACCAGCGGAGGACTTTCATCTCTGAGTTGCAGCCAGCATTCCTCACGACGTTGTTTTATTTCCTCCTAATTCCCGCATATCGGGATTGTCCTGCTGACTCTCTGCCTGTTTATCCTCCTCATACCAGCCGAAGACACTCCAAATAAACTCCAGTGGCACCAAACGACCTTCCTGACTTACCAGGAGCCACAAAGCCTCGGTCAGTCCACGTTCCCCAGTGGTTTATGTGAGAGAACCTTACACCTCTGTGGCTATCATATGACGTTTAATTGGAGGATCGCACCCAGATAAGGAAACACTCCAGTAAGCAACGCTATGCAGACCCGAGGTCTGGGGCCTCACAAACTTTTCATTGGTTTATACCAAGCATAGGTGGCATTTTCCTGCGTTTAAGGGAGCCTGCAAAGTGGCCAGGGTCTCATGCTTTTTTTTTTTTTTTTGAGTGTGCTCTTTAGAATTGCCTGCTGGATCCCCCCCTCCCTTGCTCCACCCCAGGCCTCTCAAAAAACTCTTTTGAGACGCAGCAGCACCCCAACCCCAAAGAGGCTTACGCTCTCTCAGAAGTGCTTCCAGAGCATTTCTGCCCTCCTCAAACAACAATGTTCTTATGTGTTTACCAGGACGCCGAATCACAGACAGGCTTGCAACCCCCCCTCCAACTCAGTTTCACAATGCAGCCCTGTCACCAGCCTGTCAGGCCGCAGCGCTTTCAAGCCTGCCATGATCTATCACCTCCAGAGAGGACTGCATCTGTTCTGAACCCTGACACATTTGCTTCCCTTGAACAAAACCACGACGATTTTAGAAGTGGAAACGGCTTCGTCCGACTTTCGTTTCCAAACCAAACCCCTCTAAGCTTTACTCCCCTGGTGAGAAAGTGCGGGAGCGTCCAATCACTTTCATGCTAGTAAGCGTAAAAAGTTCAAATGCATGCACCAACTCTTGTGTGTGAAGTGCTTTTTTTTTTTTTGCTTCCCTTCTGCAAAACGACTGCCTGTCAGGTGCAAAACAGACTCTGGACCTTTGTTAGAGAAAAGAAAGAAAGAAAGAAAGAACTCCCAACAAGACATTTCCCCTCCCATCCCATCCTTCTCAGGAATAAACATGAACAAAAAAAAAAAAACGCTCTACCTCAGCTCAGGCTTCAAAGGGAGCATTTGCAATTGTAGGGAGGACTGGCAGGCGTTTTTTTTTTAAAGCGTTCATTAGTGGGTGTCAGGCGAGTGTGTGTTCAAAACTTCTCCAACCCGCTGCCGAGGAGGACGGCTTTGCCTTTTGTAGCCTCAGAAAAAAAACAAAGCCATTCTTCTGGCTCCGGCCGACTGTTGTTCTCAGTTTGTGGAAAACACAGCACTAAAGCTAACGTCCAAATTGGACAAAGCACATTAAGGAAAAGTGAGGGTGGTCTACATCCAAGAGCTTGGAATGGGGGGGGGGGGGGTCAAAAAGGGGGCAAAAAGCTGGGACGCATTACCCCAGACATGAACAGATCCCACCAGCTCACCTCCAGAAAGTGTCCTGAATCGGAACCCCTTACATTTCTCAAGTCTTCACAAGAACCAGCACCTCAATTCATGTACAAACACTTCAGTGAACACAAGCATTGCTTTTCTCACACTTTTTTAACCAACAAGTTTGAGTTCTGGGCTGTTATTTTGGAGAAAAGCTTCCAGTAGGGACCCTTAGGTCCCCCAATCAAAGTGGATTAAAGTGGTCAAAGGCATGTTTAAAGGGTTTATTTGAACAAACATGAGTTTGAACAGCACATAAATGTAATCAAAGAAGACAAACTCACCCTTGAAGGTAGTCCACATGGACTTTTTTGGTGGCAGTCCTGCTGTTCCAGGCGAGAGCCAGTGCAGTAATACTTCTGCTTCACCAGCCAGTCGTCCAGTCCTTTCCTGGCCAGGCAGGCATTCACTACGAAACTGTCTCCTAAAACAGAAAAAAGTCTTAATTAGAGCTGCCTTTTGAGACAGGACACATTAATCTTCTCAGCTGCCTTCTAAGTTGAAGTGAGCGAGGAGTTATTTATGACATGATCATAAACAAATAATGACCAAAAAAGCAGTCTCTCCTATGAAACTTAAAACAAGGCTTTCCTAGAAGACTTAATAAGATGTTACACGTTAATTCTCTCTGTAGCCTTTCTAAGGGAACCTTGTTTTACGTTTGAGTGGGTGAGGAGTTCGAGTGGCTACACTGTAACCTCATAATAAACATATAATAACAAAATGTAGCAAAATCAAGCTGCCTCTGCTATGAAACAAATGCACTCACCTTCAGGGCTTTCCCTTGGTTTACAAATAGCAGCTTCTCAGGGCATTTCACAGGAGAAAAGAAGAAGAAGACACATGGTCAGAGGGGTTAGTCCAGAGAACTACAGCTTCACAGTTAAAAAGCAAGAAAGAGGTTATACAGATCCCTTACCATGTTTTGAATGAAGTTTACCCATTTCTCCTCATTGGGTTGGAATAGCAAAACATCAGAAAATGAATATAATCCAGAAAAAGAAGGGTTAGTCGAGCGTTGTCCGTACGGAGAAGAGAAGAGAAGAAACCTCTCAGTAAAATCCAACAGAGACGGAGCTCAGCTTTGATCACCCTCAGCTCAAGTATAGCTCCGCTCCCTCCAGTTTTTCTTATCCCACCCGCTCTCGGGGTAAACCACGCCCCTTTCCATTATGACTGGCTGCGGCTTTATACGCCGAAGGACCACCTCGAGCCAATCAGCGTGTGGTAGGCAGGACAATCTCAGCCAATCACAACACAGAGACGGTGCTTTGGCTGGAAAACGGGTGGGTTAAAAAAAGAAAAAGAAGAAAATGATTGACGCCTCGCAGCTTCGCTTCATTTCATTGGTCCGAAAGCAGCACATGAAAGCTCGAGCCGGGGCTCTTTTGGAGTCCCCAACTATAAAAAGAGCAACAGAGATGAAAAAACATACAGAGTGCCTGCTGCAGTGAAATAAAGAGCCGAAAAGAGGTGTTCATACATATTCACCATATATATATATACATACATTTTTTTTTCTATTTTTGCCATTTTTTGTATATGTTGTGTACATTTATGTAACACTGTAATGTTGTATAGCTTGTATTCTATTGTTTTTGCTGTTTCTACTTTTCTACTTTTGTTCTGTCCACTTTGCTACCATAACAATTCACATTTCCCCACTGTGGAATTAATGAGTTCTCTTATAACTAAAGCATTATCTTATCTCATATCATCTTAAAACACATGTCATGGATAAACAAATATTAGTCTTTCGTTTGTGAAAGCTGACAAAAGCTCACCTGAGGAAAATATTGTTAAATGATCAAGTGAAGCTGAATTTGACCTGAGCCACAGTAATGACTGTAATCAGCAGCCCAGTTATTCAGCTGGTCAGTAATAAAATAAAACCTAGCAGTTTGTGGCAAGTAATCCTAGATCTGAACCCCGCCTGCTAAGTTTGACCTTTGTGTCTTTTCTGCTCCGTCAGTGTCTTGTTACCATTGAGACTGAGTCAGTCAGGAAGAATATGTGTCATCATTATAACAAGTTGATGGGCAATACATTTAAAATACCCCCAAACTCTTCATACATATGCATAAGAGTTCAGCTTATAATTTATTCAGTATGGGTTAATGCTGCTAACTGCCTCTTGTGCTATGTAGTACTTATGGTGCAACATTAGGGCACTTTTCCACAGACACAAGGAACTGTGCTGTTTTTCCATTACAAATAAAGCAACCTCTGCCCATAGTGCTCGATGGCAGGGCCAAAAGTGGGCTGCAGCTGGGCTGACTGCATCACTGCTTTCTGATTGGTCAATAAGTCGTGACAACAGATGGACTTGGAAAGAGCCCATTGTTTTTACCCTCCATGGTAAAGCATGACTGTCTGTTTGGGCTGAAGATAAATTATGTGTGAGTCTTCTACAGCGCTAACATACTTATCTTTAACGCCGTGAGAAATGTGAAGGTGTCCCAGGACATCACTAACAAGTTATCTGGGTTAGGTTTTCACTGCATGGCAAAATATGGTGAGAAAAAAAACTTTGTTTTAATTTGCATTTTGTTGAATATTAATGTATGTTGCACCGTGGTGAAACGTCTCATCACACTATATATGTGTGCATAGCTTCTGAGGACAAGAAAGTAACCTTGGACCCTGAACCTGATTCATTCATTCATTTTCTAACTGCTTATTCCTTACTAGGGTCACAGCTGCCTGGAGCCTATCCCAGGGGCCTACAAGCACGAGACAGGGACTCACGCTGAGTGGGGCACCAGCCCACCACAGGGCGCACATACACACAACACTGACTCACACACACCTATGGTCAAGTCCCCAATCCACCTGTTGCTGTTGAGAAAACAGAGACCACACAGGAAGCCTACGCCACCATGAGGAGAACATGCAAACTCCATACACACAAGACCAGGGGGTATTCCAGAAAGCAGGTTATGCTACATAACCAGGTAAGTTCATGGGTAAATTAGTGCAGAACTTACCCGGTTATGTAGCATAACCTGCTTTCTGGAATACCCCCCAGGACCTGGATTCAAACACCCAAGCCTGGAGATGTGAGGCAACCGGGCTACCCACTGGGGGAGGTCTCTCTACTTTCTCCAGAATTTAGCTGTGTTCATTTCCCACTGCTAGCTGGGAGTCTCTCAGTCACATGATACCACCAGCACTGAAGGCTTGCGTCACTTGGGGGTCCTTATAAATAATTAACATACAGAAATAAACAGCTTGCAAATTATAGACAACAAAGTAAGGACAAATCTTCAGTCATACCATATGGCATCATCAAGTGTTTAAGGAGAAAATATAGTACAATGGTGCCATATGGTATGAATGAGGTTTTGTCCTTGTTTTTGTCACTTGTGGTACTATTTCTTGGGATTTTTACCCACTAACTCAAAATAATAAACTGGCTGACTGATGATTGCTTGTTTGGGCAAAAACCTGCCTGTTTCAGACTCATCTGATTCCAGTTGTGAATGCCTACAGGAAAGTCTGGTGAACTGGGGCAGCTAGTGACCAGGTAGTTAGGGTTAAAATCCCAGGACTGCCACAATCCCACTGTGGTTTCTTTGAGCAAGTTCAAGTCCCCACACACTGCTCCCCGGGTGCTGTGTTCCTGGCTACCCGCTGCTTCACATGGTGAATGGGTTAAACACAGAGAAAGAGTTTCACACTCTTCACACTGTGTGCTGTTCTTATATAACAAATGGTTCACTTTCTTTCAGCATCATGGTCAAACATCGATCAATCCATAGTGTGGGATAAATGTTATATAGTTGCTCTGTTATATAGATCTGTTATATATATTGTTATATAGATGCTCTGACTGCAGTATCTTGGTTAAATAGTTGACATGGATTTAAGCTGTTTTTTCAGGTAAGAAACAGTT
>JBBPCW010000039.1:12001663-12013743 GCA_037974425.1 Phenacogrammus interruptus | reverse complement strand
GAGTGCAGAGTGCAGTGCTATGGAGACTGCGTCCTCTGTGCACCTATTGCTACGGTAAGCAAACTGGTGTGGGTCCAGATTTGGTGGGAGAGAGTCCTTCAGATGTGCCAGGACTAACCACTCAAAGCACTTTATAATGATGTGTGTGAGTGCTACAGGGCGGTAGTCATTCAGGCATGTTGGACTGAATGTCACAGCATAGGCTTCAGCCATGTTTGTGTATACAAATGTTTGTGTTTGTGTATATTTATGTGTTTTAATGAACAAACCAGTACATACTCCATTCGGTTATAGTTATTTATTTTCATCTCTACTAAAATAATTTTTTAAAACTGAAGGCTGAATTTGTTTACTCTCTCTCTCTCTCTCTCTCTCTCTCTCTCTCTCTCTCTTATTTTCTTTCTTTCTCTCCTTTTCCAATTCTCTCCTTTTCTTACCCCCCCCCCCCCTTAAAAACACATGTTTACTATCATACTAAATCAATTTCTGACTTTTTCATCCCCACTCAAAACATTAAAAAAAAAATTTTTTTTAGGCATGGGCATTAAGGAGTTAACTTAAATTCGTGGCTTAAATGAAGCTCTTTTATTATAGTCAATGGTATAAAAAATATATTACAAACCATTAACATCCAAAATATGCACTGCATGTGGCCCATATGAAACACTGATACAGCCTCGTGCGACTAATAAAATAGTATTTTGCTTCATTTAATTGCACCTAGCTGTGCTTACTTTGTGATTTTTATGAAAAATAGAATCCATGCCAGGTTTGCTATCACTCCCTGAATGAGTGAACAGAAAGCTGGAGGTCAGTATAAAGTTTCTTCCAGGGTGTGTAGTTTTTTTAATACAGTTGAACTGTATAATTCCTTTCCATTCTGTAGGTGTTCTGTATAGGTTATTAAAGCAATTCTGTGTTGAACTGGTTTTGTGCAATACATAACTGTTTAATCTGTGAACTGATTAACTGTTATTGAATATTAATCTCATTACATAACAATTTGCTGCTATTTTACTGCATTATTTTTATTGCATTAACACTAAGTCACTTTTAGTAGTCATTTTGTACTACAGCACATGAAATCTTTACACACAGCAGTGTCAGTTTTACACAGTTGATTGTGACGCTAATACTGTTCTTGTCATTGTTTTGCACTATTGTTTATTCCATATATTTACTTTTTTCTCTTTTGTCTTATTATGGGCCCATTGAAATGGGTAGTAGCCAAACGTTTCTAGGCTGTTGCTGTCCTGTAGGATGTTGCTGCAAGGGAGTTTCTAGGTGGTTGCTAGGGCAATGTTAGGTGGTTGCTCAGGTGTAGGAGGTGGTTGCTCAGGTGTAGGAGGTGGTTGCTATGGAGTTTATAGGAGGTTTCTAGGAGACAAGCCCATCTCTAAAAAAATGTTTCACCTTGTCTTATGGAAGCCTGATAGTTTGATGTTAAAAAGACGTACACAAAAATTGTTACATTTTTTAAAGTATTATTATTGTTTTTAAGGAGCTACTGACCCAAAGTCCAAGAGACTCTAAATGTATTTCCTAATTCTGCAGCATTAAAGCCATTTATTTATGTTCCTTTGATTATAGCCAGTTCTATTTTAGCGATCATGTTTTGGGGAATATGGATGTAATTTATGTTTATTTACTTAAAGACTTGGATCAGTGTTCTACACTCAAACTGAATGAACATGCACTTATATTACCTGAGATTTAGTTACTACTGCCTTAATATCAGAGAAAAAATACAATATATGGACAATCTTAATACTTCAGCAGGCCAAGACATTTTGGACAACACCATGCTTCCAACTTTTGTACATATAGTGTATAAAATTAACTGTCTAACATAAGCTAGCCTGGATAATTACATTCATTTAAAAAATCATTTTACTTCAGTGATACTGGACAGTTGTACAACTAAATGTGATTATTGTAGGTTTTATACGTTTAAAATAAACTGTTATCCTCACTTGTGTACTGCTGGGACTGTTAGGAATGACTGTCCTACTTAGTACAACATCTACTCAGTACATCACAGTGTTGTCCAATACTGTCTTGGTATGTTGAAGCATTAACACTGGAGGGGAACAACTAAGAATTGTCCCAATACTTTTGTCTACTTAGTCGTTGTCTAACAGCACACTCTGTGATCTCATGACTTAGCTGGTTACATAAAAACACCCCTGAACCGCATCATGCCATCTGATTGAGTAAAGGAGCTTTCAATCAACCACCACACCTCGATGCAGCTCTCTGATTGGTGAAGCGGAGAGCTTTTCCCTACATGGTAAAACATTTCGCAATACTCTCAGACACGGCTACCAAACAATAACAGCTCCTCGGATGGGCGACGTTTTTGTCCCTAGTTTTCGTAAATGAACTACAAAACCTGAACCTCGAGCAGGTAAGCGTCCTTCTAAGCATTTGTAGAACATAGGTGACTTAAAAATCGAAGAGAAATTTCACACATAGTCGTTTTTTTTTACCATGATAGCTAACTTTAGCTTAGCCAACTAGCTTCTAAGCTGATTGCACAACAGGTTTTGGTCTTTATTGGTTTATATTTTGAGTCATCTTGGGCTCTGGTGTAGATGTCCTTTCAAAGTATCTCGGAATAACACAACAATGCGTCTTAACAGAGCCTGTTTGTGCCTTACGTCATTGTTTGGAATGTGGCTAGCTAGCACAATGCTAATTGAAATATAAGGCAAAATTAGCCAAATAAAACTTTCTGCAGTGTTTCATAAATTGACAATTGTCACAAAAGACGATATTTGTGTTCTACCAACCCTACAGTCTCTCTTTTTTGTTTTATAGTGTGCTAATGTTAGAAAAATGTCGTTTGCTAAGAAAGTGCCTAGCTAGTTGGTATTCCCCTTCATGCCTGTTCAGTTACGTAGCTTTGTCTCACTTACGTAAAGGAGCTCTCCACTCTACATTAAGTGAACAAAAGTATTGGGACAATCCTGTTTTTCAGGGCTTGAGCTTGGCTCCGTACTTCTAGTATAGCGCAGTCTTAATACTTCAGCACACCAAGACATTTTGGACAACGCCATGCTTCCAACTTTGTGGACACAGTTTGGGGAAGAACCTTTTCTTTACAGGAAAGCATGCCTGTGCCCCAGAACACAAAGCCATGTCGTGTGTATATTCTTCAGTTGACTGAGTGAATTCGCTCAGATGGAGCAGTGATGTTCGAGAAATGTCCCTGCAACATTGGTGAAAATTATTTGTTGGTGTAATGGTCCCGTGTCCCAATACTTGTGGTCATTATAGTGGAACTGGGCTGTTTTCTAAAATTGAGAGCGGGAAAAAAATGTTGGCAGAGTCTTTTAAACCCGGATAGACTCACTTTGTGGTTTTGTAGAAACTTTGGTAGTTGATGTTAAGTGTGCACGTTATGTGTGAGAGTGGAGTTTCCCAGGGCAGCAGTGGGAGGGAGCCTGATGATGCAACCACGAGCAACTTGCTGGGGCGCGAGACTGGATATACCTAGCAACATATGCGGGTTGCCTGGCAACATGATAATGATTGGTGGGCGCAGGTGGATGTGTAGTGTTGTAAAGATCTGGGATTAAGTGCTTTATAGAATAAAAATGTAGCTCTCCGATAAGGGCGTCAGATTATACACCACCCTTTTCTGCTCTCAGCTGTGATTAGGGGTCGTCACAGCAGATCAACTGTCTCTGTTTCCTTCTATCCTCTGCATCTTCGTCTCTCACACCCAACCGTGGCTGCATGTCCTCCCTAACCACATCCATAAACCTCCATCTAGACCTCCCTCTTCTTTTCCCTGCAGCTCCATCCTCAGCATCCTTCTCCCAGCACACTGACTCTTTCCTCAGCACCCTTCTTCCAGCTGTCTCCAAATTTGCACAGATTTTACAGTCAAGTCGAGTCAAGTAGGCCGCAGTACAACCGAGCCAGTCTGACAAATGCGATACAGGTCAGAAGTTTGTACCTGGTAGATGCGCTTACATGTACACAGTAGACCAATGGAGCAACGTAGTGTGTTGGGATGATTCTCTAAATAACAAGCGGCAACAGAGAGCATCATACAATGTTTAACAGAGAGCAAGTTACAACAGAAACAGCACAGCAATAATAAGTGTTTAATTGAATAATTTAATGTCTGAATATGCTTGAGTGTAAGTGTATAAATAGGTAGATAGTAGATTTTATTGTCATTTCAACCAGTACACTGTGAAGTGAAACAAAATTACGTTCCTTCAAGACCACTGAACAATATGAGAACAGAAACACAAAGACTGCAAATGCAGACAGGTCGAAAGAGAGACCAAGAAAAACATAAGAGCGACAAGATGACATTTAGTGCTGGCGAAAACAGCTGCAGTACAAGTTTGAAAGAACAGTATTATGACACATACTGTATTCTAGCAGCGGACAGTTACATGTTCAAAAATTCAGCACAGAGGTAGACAACAGTGAATATAATTGTGCAAAACACCAAATGTCATTGAACAGCCTTGATGTGTTTGCTGTCTGAAGTTTGCATCTTTTATTTTGAGCATTGGAACTGCTAATACAGGTCTGGCTTTTTCGTCAGTTTATTGGGAGAAAGTTTAAAATCAATTTCGAAGTCCAGTTTTGTGTGAATAGTAAATTACGTGATCTGCTGCATTGCTACTTTAGCTGGAATTAAATGAGAAATCTAAAGTATGTTATATTGACTGTCCATTAGTTATCGATTGGCCATGTTTTATTATGTTTATTTTTTTAATTTTTTTGCTAAACCAATTGATTAATTCTTGAAATTTTATATCTGCACTCTTGTTCCACGGTGCTTATTCATAAAAGGTTAAAGGTTTCTTTGTCATAGGTTTCTACACAGACACAATATAATAGACATACCAGTTTAGTGTTAACAGGATGTAAACCTTCAAGAGTGACTAGTGTGACACAATAAGTGTGATTATTATTGAACAGGATGCAGTTACAGCTTTGAACAAAGAGTAAGGAATGAGTGTATTTATAAATTCTGTTTTTCTTTAAGGTTGATATCTAGCTGTTGAGAACAGCAGCTTTGTCCAGGAATCTGGAAAAGTATGGTTTTAAAGTTCTCATTTGCAAAGTTTACAAAGTGAGACATGTTTTGGGGAGCTGGGTGTTCTGCAAAGTAACATAGACAAAGTAATGCAACGATCCAGACTAAACTTACACCAGGAAGGAAAAAAAATCCACCTGGTATTTACCTTTTAATGTATGCATGTCACATTTCCTGTTTCCTTTATTGTGGTATAGTTTATATATATTGATGATATAAAGGATGTCCTTTTCACAAAGATCTTTTGGTTTCACATTAAATCTATATAGAACCTGCCGATAATTATCAGCTACTGTCATAAGCAATAGTTAAATAATATAATGTTCATGGGTATTAAGGATTGGTACATCTTAAGCTGGACAAACTGTGCTGCTATTGGTATTTATTAACAGTAATACAGTCTAACACAGCTGGCAAATTCAAATGGTTGCTACTAGATTAAATCAGTGGGAGAAATGGGATTGATGGGAGAGATTCTCTGCCCATCAGATGCTTTTTACACATTGTTTATACAGGAAACCCTTATTTCTCAAATGAAAGTAGTATCACTGAGGTATTGACAAGCTATCAATAAAGAAATGTCAGTACCATTCTTGTTAACAGTGTAACAGGACAGACTACCTAATGTTCAAGAGGTTTTTAAGTAGTTTCCAATAGTAACTTGGTGAGCTTTAGTGCTGTTTGTAAAGGGGACATTAACTCATTCTCACCATCACTTACAGTGTCAACTGCATGTCTGTAATTAGGTTTGGTAGACCGCTAACATGGATGAAAAAAATACTAGGGGTGGGAATTGCGACAGAGGCAGAGAAATTATATTATCATGAGAATTTCTTCTTCAATTTTGGAAGCACATAACGCGTTACATATGGGAGCCATCTCGACGACTCTGACTTCTTTAACAATTTTCGTTGTGTTGAAAGACAAGAATGAGGTCTTGTACCACGTTGTGGGATAAAACAATACTAAGTATAGTACTTGGTAAATGGGTTAAATACAGAAAAAGAATTTCACACTGTTCCTACTCTGTGCTGTGGTGTGTTCATTAATGACAAATGTTCACTTCACATCGCGTGATGTTATTATGGTTCTTCTTTCTCCTTTTTTTTTGTAGACGGACAACTGGATAAACACGCAGTTTCGTCCTGCGACAAGCAGTCATTCCACACATAGTATCCAGTAAGAACAAGCACCAGCAAAGGCCGACGGTGAAGGTCGGTGTGGGGGTAAGAGTCACGGTGGACAGTAGATCCAAATGAGCAAGCAGTCACAGCACAAGTTAACCAACACAGATCATAACGGAGTGAGTGTCATACAGAGCCAGGCTCACAGCAGCACAGCGAATTCCACAGGAGCTACAGCAGGGCTACAGCAGGTGCGTGTGTACTTACACACACACACACACACAGAGAGATGCTTATGTATTTGGTTTTTATTACCAGTTTCATAGTTTTAATTTGTCTTAATCCACACGTTCCACCAGTTTACACTTCTATTCATTAAGTACAGTAGAACTATATTCACACTTCTATTCACACAGTAGAACTGTATACTCTATATAATTTGAGCTTTGCTGCATTAGTATCTCTGCTAGAACAAAATGAGGTCTGTTATATTGTATGTTTTAATAAGTATGTCATGGTACAGGTTGTGCTCGGCTACAGAGTAATAATGAATGGGGACTACTTTTAATTAATTTTTTACTAGCCAGTCATGTTTAACTGACACATGTCAGTTGACTAATAATGTCCTTGCTCTAACCACAAGTATTCTCAGTTGTCCTGAGGTTGGATAGTGTTTATGGATTATGTCAGAAATTCCATATATGTATATATATTTGATGTCAAATGAAATTTGTCTGTGTAACAGCTTATTTATTTTCAATAGGGAAGTAAGAAGTATGCTCTTACTATTATGAATGTGTATTTTAAAGTGTATTAATAAGCATAAACAAATAAACAGAGGCCCAAAAACACAGCTAAAAACATTTTAAAAACAGTTACAGTAAGAAGTCATTCGCTTTTTATGATTGTGGTTCAATTTTGGCCCATAGTACTGGCAAACTGCTTTAACTCCAAGGTCCCTCAGTTAGACTTGCAATTTCAAAATATTTATAAATTTTCTGTGGGATTCAAGTCAGCAGGAGATTGTCTGGGACCTTAATTATTTATTTTCGAAGAAAAGCCACTCTTGTGTTGCATTGACTGTGGGGCTGCAACTATCGAATATTTTCGGAGTTATTTTTTCGTCAGTTAATCAAGTAATCGGATAAATCATACTTTTGTGTTTTTAAACATCTATATCAATAGTGTGTTATGCAGCATGAAAGTCCTAGTAAAATGAGCTAGCAATTGGCCGCTATTCCTCACAAAAAAGGTTTTTATTAAAAAGAATTATTAGATCAAACCTTAAAACCTTTGGCTTGTTGGCCCCAGAACTTATCCAATGGTTTGTAAGAGCCCAGTACATTTTGCAGAGAATCAGCTCAATATCATTACACACACATCACCATACTTCATAATGTGTGTGGTGTACTGGGTATCATATGTGCCACCCTTCTTTCTCCAAACATAATTAGCTGAATTATTGCCAGAGTTCTGTTTTCAGGTGTGCATAAATTGTTCAAAAACAGTTCTGATTTCTCTAAATGCATGTGTAAAAATATTAGAAGAAGATTAGACACAGTAACGGATTAGGTGCAGTAACAGATGCACCACATTCCTTTGTGCAGCTGCCTTTTCTGCTGATTTCAGGACGTCCTGCAACTCTTGAGAGACTGCTTCCTCACAAAAAAGGTTTAAAAATAAGATCAAACTTTAAGATCTTTGGCTTATTGGCTCCAGAACCAAGCCCATTTAACAAAGCTTTCTGTGAAACATTTATGGTGTACATGAAATGTGATACAACTTCACATGCATAGGGTAGCCCACCATACTTCACATCATCATACATACATAGTGTGTGTGGTGTTCTGGGTATCATTAGTGCCACTCTTCTTTTTCAAATGTAATTAGCTGAATTATTGCCTGAGAGTTCTGTTATTGTTTCCTCAGGTGAGAATAAATTGTTCAAAAACAGTTCTGATTTTTCTAAGACAAGGATATAATCATGGAAAACATACGTCTGTTTTTCTTGATTACATAAGGAATTTTGCATTAGGTGCAGTAACAGATGCACCACATTCCTTTGTGCAGCTTTTTCTGCTGCTTTCGGGACGTCCTGCAACTCTTGAGTGACTGCTGGCTTCACTCTTACGTTTCTAATCGACTTGAGAGAAATCTGTCATGGTGCCCCTGGTCGTGAGATGATTAGTTGTGGTTCCATGATCTTTTCAATTTAATTTTATCAAACCAACCATACTGAAAGTGATGGTCTTTTCATTTGATTATTTTTTTATTATTCTTATTGATTTTTAAAAAATAATGTTGCCTTTGAGACATTTAGGAAGCTCCACCATGAAAACTGATTACGTGAACTCTTCCCAGCCAATGACGGTATGTTTTATCATAATACTAGTTTGCACAAGAACAAGTTTATTTTTCCATTATAATGTTTTTAACAGTATGTTAGTAATGGTTCCACCCCCCCACCCCTCCGGGCTCTGGGTTCTGAAGGTACCTTGTTTTTCTGTAACAAACTAGATAAAATGGGAATGCCCTGTAGTGTCAAACATTAATGTGATCAAATCAAATATAAAACCAAAGCTATTTAAGTTGAGATTTACAGAAATATTTGAACTTTAACTGTGTGACTGTGTTAAAGGGAACACTGCTGTTAGAAAGCTCCTTATTTGTTTGAAGTGTTTGCAAACCAAGTGTTAATAGACTTCAAATAACAGTACTTTTCAAATAAAAGTACATAAACTACTTTTGAATTCAATTGATTTTGCAAAGTTAACATTTTTAACCATTGCCCAGCATTAATTTAAACACATTTATGCTTGAGTGAGTTTTTTGTTTTTCTAATTGAGTACAAGGTCAATAGTAGGCATATACATTATACTTATTTAATTGAAGCAATCAGTTAACAACAGCATGATGACAAATTAGTCTTTGTCATTTTGACATGCCTTGTTTTAACTACCGCTTTGCCCTGCTCCGCAGTCTGGCATTTTAAACTAAAACTCATGTGACTGTTGCGAACAAAAACATTGGTTTCTTATTTGAATGTGGTTTTCCTCAGCAGTGTGTAAAGCTAGTGCTACTTCTAAAAAGTTGCGTCTGTGGACAGAGTAAGGATAGCTCAAGTGCTTGATCAAATGATTTTTTTTTCTCAAATGTACTGAAGTGAATTCCCTCCGCCTCAGGTCCCCCAGTTAGTTCCAGTCAGTCCCGGAGGAGGAGGCAAGGCCACACCCCCCAGCAAGATGAAGAAACAGATTCCAGACAAAGACAGCGATGAGTACCGGCAGCGGCGGGAGCGCAACAACTTGGCAGTGAAGAAGAGCCGCATGCGCAGCAAGCAGAAGGCGCAGGACACGCAGCAGCGTGTCAACGAGCTTAAGGAGGAGAACGAGAGACTGGAGGCCAAGATCAAGCTCCTCAGCAAAGAACTGAGTGTTCTCAAGGACCTGTTCCTGGAGCACGCCCACAACCTGGCAGACAACGTGCAGCCACCCTCCGCAGCAGTAACCCCCGGAGACCTCTGCAACAACAACAACAACAACAACAACAACAACAACAACAGTGGCAACAACAACAACAGCCAGTGAGAATCACTGAATACGAGCACCATTTCTATACTGTGCGGCACGCAGCAGCCATCTTGATTAACCCTTTTTTGGAGTTTGTTTGGAGTGGGCCTAACTCCAGTACCTGCTAAATTTAACAAACTGATTTTTTTAGTCCTTTTCCAGTTACAGAGAAAGCCACCTATCCCTTCATTCCAACTTTTCTTTCCCTTATGAGGGAAATACAAGCTGTAGCCCTCTAGATTTTTTAACAAATGAGGCAGCGTTAAATAATTTAAATAATTTTTCAGTCTTCAGTGTGGATATATATATATATATATATATATATAAACAATTAAATTAATGACCATTTAACACTGGTGCATTTGAAAAAGAAAAAAAAAACAAGTTGGTTAATCCCTGCAGCATGGATTTCCATGTGGAAAAGATCAGGGGCTTTATTTTATTTAGATTGGAATTGGGCGTTGCTTTCTGTTCTCAAGTTGTGTATGATCTGTCACTACTTTGTTGTCTTTTATACACTCAGACTCTGTTTGCATTCTGATGTGGTGTGTAAATAAGTATGGAGTGAATGTCGAGAAGCATTAACAATGCTTAAAAATGCCTTGGGGAAGGATTTTTCTGTTTGATAGTTAGTTAAAAGATCATAGTAAATCATTTGCCAACATAGGAATGAGTCACCAACCAATGTTTTTTGTTTTTTAAAGCAGCTTTACAAAAGTATTGCTGCAGGCCCGGCTCTTGATCTGTCTTTGGCAGTCTGACAGAGTCATAAGAAATGCCACAAACATGTTTGCATGAATTGTTCTGAATGCCAAAAATCACAGATCATGAAAAAGAATGACCCGACTGGCTCAAGCGTAATTTTTCTGGAAGACAGATATTCATTTAAAATGTTTAGGCCAATGGAAGGGCTTTCATACAGCTATAGTAAGACCAACTCTGACCTCTTGGTGTGTAATATTTAAATGTTCAGATGACCAGCAAAAAAATACTGAGTATGTAGAAATGCACAAGTTACATTGGGCTTAGTCACTTGCATGTGACTGAATGAAAGCTTTATGCCCCACATTACGGAACCTTTAACTCCTAGAAGTCAGTTATCACTGGCCATTTCTAAAACAAAACCATTTTACTTATTTGAAGTACAATTGAGACAAACTAAGAATTTTTTAAACTTCACATTCTTAGTTTTTAGTCTATTACCACATTTGTCTTGACAGTAGAAAAGTGGATGTTAGGATTGAAATGTGAAAAAAAACCAAAAACATCATACATATGGTGTTGAATTGCAGAAAGAAAAGTGTTGTTTTTTTTAAACGATTCCCTGCCATCAAAACAGAAAAAAAGTAAGAACACACAGAGTAACCGAAAACATTTAATCTGAATGTATAAATTAATTATGTAATTTGCAATATAATTGGTGAAATTACAATTGAATAGTATAGCAAAAGGAAATGAAAAGAATGGGCATTGTTACTATATTCATTGATTAGAAATTTGTTCTTGAGTAATCGATTTAAGAATTTCCTTGCAGTTATAACAATAAATAAGAATCTGCCAATTATAATGGCAGTCTAAATGGGTTCCTTAATCACTAGCTATATGTGTGAATCACTGAAAGAGAGGAAACCCACACCAGCAGGATCTGTGTTGTGTCGGTGTACTTACAAATTTTGTTCGAATTGAACGTTTGCTGTTAAAAATTGATTGATTAATCGCTCATATCATTGCTAGGTTACTCGATTACCAATGTAATTGATGGTGTCATCCCAAGAAATGAATAACCCTTGAGTTCTAAGGGTTAAAGTGGCCCAAAGTAAATGTTCAGAGGAAACGCAGCGTTCATGACTGTATTACATCATGGTTTTTCCATGATTTCAAAAAGGATTTGTAAGGAAAGTAGCTTTATCAAAGATTTCCTGCTGTTCAACAGTAGTTACTGTTGTTGGCCCTTGGACACGCTAAATCATGCGTTGACGGAAGGTCCCTAACAGATGTGCTGCGTCCGTCCCCGAACGGAGCAGCCAGACACCCTGGACAGTCTAAGCCCTTATTGCATCAGACCGAACGCCAGACAGTGCTGGCATTAACAAAAAGCCGTTAAATTGCAGTTAAGCCGCAAACACTTCTTACAAAACCAGTGGAGATGTAGACGGGCGGTGAGGGGAGCAAGAGACGGGATGGTCTTGTGTCTGGGGTGTTGGTTGCTAAAACAACTCAAACCGATTTCATCATTTCAGCATTGTTTTTGTGTGTGTGTGTGTGTGTGTGTGTGTGTGTGTGTGTGTGTGTGTGTGTGTGTGTGTGTGTGTGTGTGTG
>JBBPCW010000039.1:11939739-11955687 GCA_037974425.1 Phenacogrammus interruptus | reverse complement strand
CAACACTAGTTGACAGGAAATCGTACAAAATTTTAGTATCGATTAGTATCTGAGAATCAAACAACCCTAGCTCCTAAAGCACTACATTTTCCCATTATCCCAAATCTACTCATTCAGTCAAGTCATGTTTCATTTCTGAAATTTGCTTCTTTAATTTTGCCCTGGCACCTCAAAACTAATGTAGCTGAGAAGTAATGGAAGCTAGCGAGTTCTAGTTAGCATATGCACATACCATGGCATGTCAAACCACATAAGCTAGTGGGATATAAACTTCTAATACTTGTTAACTACTTTGGCCTTATGGACTAGTGGTACAAAACAGAACCATATTGCAATTGGAAAACTGTGTACATTTGTCAAAGCATCTTTTGCTCCACTAGCTGCTGTTTTTATGCTGGAGGTGATGTGACACGCAGCTTTAATCCCTGCTGATTTGTTTACTCTTCAGCGTGTGATGGAAGACAGACAGCATCCACAATGAGCTTTCTGTTACAGCACGCCAAAAGGACCCCTTCTGACTCCTCTCGCACGCCAATGTGAGATTTAGATTTGATTAAACAATGACAGTCTGTTTTGATGCTAACATTCTCCTGCTTCGTTCCACAGATCCAGCCAGAAATGGATTAACACTCTGACAAGCCAGAGCAGCCATCAGAAAGAGAAACTGGCCACACTGACAGTCATCACAAAACCCAGCCCATGGGTTTTTTACGCCCATTTACACCAGCATAACATTTTTCTTTTGTGAAATCAATTATTTTGTTATATTTGACACAGAAAAACAGATAAAGTAGTAAAACGCTAAAAAGAAAGAAACACAAGCAGCAAATCTTGTTAATATGCAAATTCAAATGTAAAAGGTAAAATAATTACGCAGTCAAAAAAAAAAGAAAGAGGTTGAAGTGAGAAAGTTTATTTAAAAGTATTTAGCATCATTTCAGAAAAGAAACGCAGGCTACAGGGATGAATGGTTCCCCATTTAAATGAAAACAAACAAATCATTAACAGATACAGATCCATGACTCCACTTAGGATTGAGAGATTTGCTAACTTTGGTTCCCTGCTATGAAGTGTTTACATGCACTACAAGCAATCATTGTCTGAATCTAGCAGATTTAAACTATGTTATGAGATTAAAGTTGTCATCAGATTAACACATATAACAACAGCTAGATCATCCATTGCCAATCATCCATTACTTTATGTTGAAATGTGGCCAAGTTAAGCTTCTTTAGAAGTAGCAAGCCTTAATCCAACACCACTATATTAGCCAGTAAAGCAATTCTGTGTTTTAAAAAAAAGTGATGATACATCGACTACAGCTTCACAATATAGATGCTGATCTGGTCTAAAACAGTGTTTCTGAGGGGAAGGTAGGTGATAGAAGAGGGAAGCTGGAGACATAGAGAGGGATAAAATATCAGTCATAGCAGTGAACCCAAATAATAGTATTAACAAAGCAATAAACTTGCTAGTTCTGTCACTTGAGTTTTCTTGGAGAGGCACCTTCACAGGAACAGAATGGAGACGCTCTCTCAAGGCTCCAGACTGGAGTGCCAGATCTGCTTTAACCCTTACAGCCCCCAGCGGCGGCGGCCTAAAATGCTGCAGTGCCGGCACACATGCTGTTCCATCTGCCTGGGCCAGATGAGGCTGAACCACCGGGAGATCCGCTGCCCGTGGTGCCGAAGCGTCACTCACCTGCCCAGCACCCTGTCCGTCTCCCAGCTGCCTGATGACCCAGAGGCGCTTTCCGTCATCTCTGCTATGCAGCCCCTGGAGTCAGCACCTGTTTTTATCCGGCTACCTGGGAATGCCTGCTACCTGCTGCCTCTGCCGGGGAATGTGGAGCAGGCCCTGTTGCACAGGCAAGCCACCTACCACTTTGATTTCAAAGGAGCCAGTGAGACAGGCCTTCCAGAGCAGAACCTGGAGGTGGAGGTGGAGGTGGAGGTGGAGGATGAAGAAGAGGGGGTGCTGAAGAGTTCAGCCTGGACCGGTTTCTGTACTGTTTTTCTCGTGGCGGTTATCCTCATTTTCCTCTTGGGGATTGTCCTGCACAATATGTCCTGTGTCTCCAAACGCTTCAGTATCATTTCTTGCGGATGAAAGGGGAATGGTTGAACACATCAACTCGTTCACGTTTGCTGTTTAGTAAACTGGTTGAGGAGCAACCAAGGAAGGACTAAAAGATTTAACTTTGAGAACTGGAACAACATGGCAACATGACTGATACACCATATCAGTTCATTGTTTCTGAGGAGGAATGAGGAGGAAAAAAAAGAATATGAGTAGAAAAAGTCCTTTAGAATACTAGGCTCAGGAATACAGGTAGCTAAAACAAATGAATAATAACGAAAAAAAGACAGAAAGCGAGAGAAAAAGTTACGGGCTGTGCCTAAATGTTTACCAACAGTAATAGTAAACTCAGCCACCAATTGCTGACACAGGTGCTTGACTGCACACACAGCTGTAATTGCCATAGAAATGTGTTGTGAATAAAATAGAGCAGCTGAGCATGAGTCTGTGGTCGCCATGCTCAAATGCCAAGCATTGGCTAGAGTGAGCACTGGGTTGTGGAGCAGAAAAGTGAATGATTTAGCTCCATTCAGTACTTTGGGATCTGTTTAGAGTGTAATTTCTGATCCAGAACTAATATCTGGCCTCACTTATGCCCTTGTGCCTGCAACCAAATGCTCATAGCAAAGTTCCACCATCAAGTGTAAAGCCATGCCACAAGAATAGAAGCTGTTACAGCAGCAAAGGGAGGACAAACCTGCTAATATTCTTGATTTCAGAAGAAACGCTGGACTGCAGGTGTCTACAAACCTTTCACATATCACATGCATTTAATCCGTGATGGAAGACCAAACAGAGACATAGACATATCAATTTCAGGCTGTTTTTTCTTCTTCTTTCATTTCATTGTCATTCAGTGAATGCAAGGCTGTGCTGAATTTGTATGTTGACCCAATGTTGAGACAGATAAGAAGAATACCAGAGAGACACATATGGACACATATTCATGTTCGACTGTTTCTTGCAAAGAAAGAAAGAACTAGACTGCGTTTAAGAATCAAACACATTCACTTATGAAGTGCAGAATAAAGCAATCTAACCGTACTTTTATTATATGTGTAAATAGCTACAAAATAAACAAAAATACCAGCAAAGCAATGAGAGAGGAAGAGATAGCAAGATGTAAATCAGAGCGGACACACATGAGGATAGACAGACAATAGACACATACTATTGTAATCATTTAAAGAGAAAGCAAAGACATTTACACAGAATTAAGCAGTTTAAAATGCTTTAATGCAGTATTTACATTGAGATCAGTCAGTTAAATGCATTTCAGCACAAGCCTGTAACTCAAAATGTCTTTAAACTGATTAAAAAAACATGCAATCAGTTTCATTTGACTGGTAGTGTTTATAGCTTTTATTCATGATGTAAATTTATGATTTCTAGATTCAGGATCATGTCTTGTAGATGAAAAGCTGTGTCAGGTTTTTACTGCTAGATCTAATAATAATGGTTTATTAATGATGTTTAGATTCAACACCATTTCTTGTGGATTAAATTGTTGGCACATTAATCAGTTCTGAAGCTGATGGAAGAACAAAACAAGAAAAATGTTCAATCTCATTAGTCCGCCTGTTTATTTATGGTTTATATATCCAGGGTATATCATTATTATTGTGGGTGAATGACATGAAATAAACGCTTAGCCTTAATACACTGAGAATTTGGACAGGGGAATAGCCGTGAAATATAAAAGCGTACCCATGTGCATTTCTGATACGTAAGACTGTTTATTTATCATTTCAGAAACACTTCACTGAACGCCATTATTTGTGAAGCTTTTGGACACCATTACAGCTACATAAACTTGTCAGTTGCTGTTTTAATCCATTTTGATTTCATCATTTCAACTGACACTATAATCGATTCTTTACAGCATCCAATCATGTCTTTATGGATCTTGCCTTGTGCACTGGGACGCAGTCATGCTGGAATAGAAAAAGTTCTTCCCCAAACTGTGTTCACTAAGTTGGTAGCATGGTGTTGTTCAAAATGTCTTGCTATGCTGCAGTAGTAAGATTGCTATAGTTTTGTATATACAGGGCTTTGTTCAACAAGCTTTTCAGATATGCTGCACTGTATGTAGCCTGTCTAGTTTAAGCTGCATTTTCTGTGGTTACATTGATTTTTGCTGACACCTTTAGGCTTTTGACCAGAGGTTATACTGAACGGATACAGAACTGAATCTCTGATGGAGTGAGTTATGTTATTTGTGGTGAGTGTAAATGATAGTCAGACAGCAAAAGCAGGTGCTATATTGAAAATGACTGTTTTCTGTCCGATGGGTGCAGGTTATTTGCTAGGCATACAGAACCTTAGATTGCTTCTTTGCTCATTTTTTTTTTTTTATTACATTTACATAATGTCCTTTAAGCTTAAAATGGTTCTTCACACTTACACATCTCACTGGTTCTTTTAAAATGTCCATTGAAGGTTCTTTAGGTTCATAGAAAATGATTCTATGGAATCACAGAAAGACAGAGATGAGAACAATATAAAATGTAAAGTCTAAATAAATCCAATAAAAACTTCAGAAATAAACTAAATACACACTATGTTTTATAGTCAAATGCTGGGTATAAATACTATAGATAAGTGTACCTGTCAGTTCTCAGAGAGAAGTCAGTTACGCTGTCTTGGACTCTACAGAGGGTTATGGCATTATAACAGCTCAGAAATCTGAACAAAATGCCAAATATATTGCTTGGTATTACATTCTTGGGAAAAAAGGTTACAAAAACTGTTTGGTTTGGGCAAGAAATATCAAAATACTGTTAAATAAATTAATAAATGAATGAATAAAAATAGTTTTGCAGTTGGTAGGCAACACTGCTGACATTTTTAATTTGACAGGGTTTAATTTTACATTTCGCACATTTCACACCAACAAAAGGCATTTTTGCGAGACTACACTAAATAGACAAAAATATTGGGACACACCTCTTAATTATTGAATTTAGGTGTTTCAGTCATACTCATTGCCACAGGTGTATAAAACGAAGCAGACCAAGACATTTTGGAAAACGTCATGCTTCCAACTTTGGGGAAGAACAAGCATGGTTGGATGAATTGGGTGTGGAAGAACTTAACTGCCCTCCACAGAGCCCTGAGCTCAACCCCATCCAACACCTGTAGGATGAACAGGAACGGAGATTGTGAGCCAGGCCTTCTCGTCCAACTTCAGTGCCTACAGAATGCTCTACAGAATGAATGGGCACAAACTCCCAGAAACACTCCAACATCTTGTGGAATGCCTTCCAAAAAGAGTGGAAGCTGTTATAGCTGCAAAGGGGGACTAATTCCATAGAAAAGTTAATGTATTTGAAAGCAATGTCATTAAAGTTCCTATTGGTATAATGGCCAGGCATCCCAACCCTTTTATCCATAAAGTGTATATGTGCCTACATGTGTAACATGATTTACTTGTAGGTTGTTCTGGATAAGTGCAGCAGGCACAATTGCAGTGCAGTATGAGGAATACTGGGTTGTGACTGGGCCCAGTAGAAAGAATTACCAGATATGAAAATTACTTTTTAGGCATCAGTACTTTTTTTTTGTAGGTTGAAATATAAAAACGCTGCTGTTTCACTGCCACATCGAACATTCATTGCACTTGTGGACTTAAGAAAAGTGTGTCAGGATGTGCAGCATAATGAGATAAAACACAATAGATAACAAAAATACTCTAGACACAACAAACAGAGGTCAGGACTAAAAAGTCCTATTGATAATGCCACATTCCACTGTGCTGACTGATTTTCGTAATGAGATTATACGCAATAGACACAAAAAAATACTATAGACAAAACAAACAGAGGTCAGGAATAAAAGAGTCCTATAAAGTAATGCCATGTTCCACTGTGCTGGCTGATATTCATATATGTTATTGTGCCTTGCAGCTCATTCAAGGCAAGCAGCGCATTAAATGCAAAAATAGACTTATCCAGTTATGACCACAAGAAGACTTCTCTATTAATGTGGTGTTAAAATGATGAGGGCAATATGTCATCATACTAGATATGCACTGTAGTAATTTAGCCTGTAAAGCTTTTACATATGGGTCCAGGATGATGAACTACATACAGATTTAAAAAAAAACAATCCAGATGAATGCATATAAATGACAACCAAAATCTAATGCTGTCAAGGAACTTTGGACTAATATCTGGCAGGCAGTAAAGTGAATTTAATAAGGTAAATAAAAAACCCAGGGCTTTTTCACATATAAAGCTCTGTAACAAGAATTATGTTTTTGCTACATTGAATCCAGTTAGTTTTTGTTTCACACAGCAATTTTGTGAGCAAACTAAAAAAAAATTATTTTTAATGAACAGCTTAATTTTGTTTGCCACTATACTGTATTACTACTAGAATTACTACTAAATATTAGGAATTAGGATTAGGAGTTTTAATGTTGTCTTTTGATTTTAAATACCGTTTATCCCCAGGTGCTAAAGCGACTCATTTTTGCTTCTCGTCTGGTTCTTTTTCTTCAATAGCCTGCCACAATTGTAATTAGTCTGTAAATCCATTTTTACACTGCAAACTAATCGAACTATGGTTCAGTTGATATGGCCTGAAATCAGATCAACTGGTGGGACCAGATTTTTGTCCTTTAGTCCACATTTCTCACCTGCTATTTTGGCTCAAAACAACCAAGTTAGGGGTGAAAATACCCTTATTTTTTTAAAAGTCAATCAATATGGACACGGTGAGCTTGTCACCATCTCAATGCAAGGTTGTTTATAAGAGCTAACCCTCTCTAGATGAGTGCTATCTTGTGTTGATACTGGAAGAGAAGAACGCAAACATAAAATCAGACGTAAAATCAGAGTAAGATCTGTTTTAATTTAACAAGAATCTGCAATAAGTTAAAAAGCAGTATGTTTATAATCTATTCCCAGTTTTAAAGCCATGGTATACATAATGTTATCATCTGCACAGAGGTGTACTTTTGCTGAATTTAACCCTACACAAATATAATTTAAATAAATAGAAAATAAAACTGATCCCAAGATCCTTTATCACCACCTATCTTTACTATTAGAGGAGCAGAGTTGTAACTGGAAGTAAGGAGCCACCTTAATACTTTTCTCTATTTTGTGTATATGTTTGAGTCTTTGCTTTGGATAAATCAACAAAAAACACAAGATTTTTAATCATCTAGTGAGGCAAAAATATCATTTGTGACTGATGCGGCTGCACTTATAGCACTAACTTTAAATCTTGTAATACATTATTAATAGCAGACAAAATTGCTTTAGCTGTAATGGACAGTTTGGAAAAAGGGAGATAATTATCCTGGAGACAGGAATCTCCATTTTTTAATAAGGCAAGGACAAACGCTGACTTCCAGTACTGAACCACTGCTTAGATGATATGTCAAGTCTGCAGCTGTTTTTAGAAAGTAAGGCTCAGTTTGGTCTGACGCAGCAAATGTTTCACAAACAGGACATGATAGAGCTTTTAAACTTGTGTGTGAAATGGGGAAGAATGAACCCTATTTCTATGGCAACTTGGTGAGGTGGTCTTTATCATCCTCAGAGAGCTTAGACAGCCTAGTTAAGCCTGCATTGAAAAAAGACTTTATTCAAAAGCATCTGCTATGCTATATTTATCCTTAATTTCACTTTTATTTACCTTTAACACTCATAAAACTTATTATTTTTGGGATAATTAAGATTTTCATTCTTTGAAGTTAAAGTAGTGATCAGTTTGGGGGCAGCTGGTGGTTAGGGCACTGACTCTGTAATTAGAAGGTTCGGTAATTAGAAGGTTCGAGTCCCAGCTGCTAGTGTCATCACAGATGTGCAATTGAGCAAGGTACCATCCCCACACCCCGGGCATCCCTCACTGGTGGCAGTCCCCTGCTTCACTTGGTTAAATTCAGAGAAAGAATTTTACACTGTTCACACTTTGTGCTGTGGGTTGTTCACATGTGACTATAAGGGTCCACTTCACCTTTGGCAATTTTATCAGTTTAGTGCATTCGTTTTTTACAGTCCTTGTCATCATGACTTCTTTTAGTCTACATATTTTTACCCACAAACATCCATTCAAAGGTTTTTCAAGGACTAATGTCTACATCAACTAACAGATATCTGTGTTTAGTAGTGTAACACTGAGTGATGGGGCGAAGGATCCCACCCTACCGGGCCAAAGAGGTCAGTGAGGGCAACTATGCTGTCTTGGACCCCACAGAGGACTGAGGCTGTTTGTATTATATACACAATATAATATATACATAATTTTTAGCAGAAGAGTCTATTATTAAAATGATATAAAACTTAGCATTGTTATTTGTCTATTATTAATCTGTCTTTACCCTCCGGTGGGCTGGAGTCCCAGCCTTGAGCCCGTAGGTCCCAGCATAGACTGCAGGTACCCACAATCATAGTTACAGAAAATGAATGAATGAATGAATGAATGATCTGTATTTTAAATACTCTAAACATAAAAAATCTAAAACATTCAAATATCCTTCCATTCAAAAACCTGTTTCTGTGCGCAAATAACTGATGACTAATTTAGCACTAATAGAAATGCATGTAAACATATTATTGGATATTTATAGTAACATTTTAAGTATTATAACAGATAGATTATTTTAGGGGGATGCATAATGTAAAGGCTCTATACAGTCCCCTATATTTTAGATCCCAAGGACTAAACAATGAACATAGTATATGAGGTTTTGAATGGTCCTTAGAGTGTGTTCACCTGAAGTTTTAGACCTGATTGATGTCAAAAAGGAAGCACATTAATATTAATATTTTGGCAAATGAAGCAGAGGTAGAGCAATTATGAGCTATGAAATATGGTTGCCTGCCCAGCAAGCTGCCCAAAACTCTTTATGGGTCAGATGAGTCACACACTCGTGTGTAATTCAGCTACGTTTAATTAATCGAGGCTCCTCTGGGTTTTCTTCAGCATTTTCGGGTCAGCCCATGGAACAGCCAATGACATTTGCAGTGATTCACTCAACTGAAGTCAGTGCACTTGCATGTAGCTAACTAGGACAAATGAATGCCCTCTCCCTATTTTTATGAATAGATATAAACTAACAGTGTTGTGATACTGGAATACTGTCCAGAAAAATCAAGTACAGTAGCACATAACCTCAACAAATACATAGTAAAACATTCTGGCTGCCTCATTGGTACTTCCTGTCTCTGCAGACATATATATGCTTGACATATACATATTCCCAAACATGTAGATATTATGAAACTGTATTTTTAGGTTTCGTGTTCTTTACACTGATCCTTTTAGTATTGATTTTTAAAATTATTTCACTGATGGTTTTCCTTTTCATGATCCATCATTTTGTAATTACAATGATATGACCTCACCATGAAAGACAGGACATTTCATGGGCAATTATCCATGTAAAAGTCTTCTTTAATGACTATAATCAACTATACAGTCATGCGCAAACATCTGGGCACTCCTGGCCAAAGGACATATTTTGTAGATTTTCTATAGCGAACACAGCTCCATGGATGTTCAGCAAGCTGGGAAAAAAGCACAAGATATTTCCTTTGCAAAACTTATGGCCCTTATTTTTTGCAATCACATCAAAATAATATTCTAAAATTTTCATAAAATGTAATTCTGCATACATACGCCAAGTTTGATCAATGTACAGGATGTTGTCAGCTGAGGGAGATAGACACAGCAGCAAGCAGCCCAAGTTCTAGAGTGACAGTTCATTTTCAAACCAAAATGAGCACAAAGCCCAAACTCAAACAATACTAATTCCTGAGGAGCTTTACTGCTTCGAGGAGTCTCCACACTCCACCGAACTTCCTCAGTCTCCGTATTTCCTCTGAGGACCGTCTCTCCATGACCTTCGAACGGTTACACTTGTACTGTCCTCTGTTTCTTTGCTGGGATCCCCATAAGTTCGGAAGACTTTCCTACGTGTGATCTCGAGGCAAAGATTCACTCCTAGATGGAAAACAGACAAAGAGAGAGAGAGAGAGAGCGAAGGATGGAATACTGCCGTCAGTAAAACGTGCCACTCGTGTCACGACTGCTCTTTACTGCTTGAGCTTTACTGCTTGAGCATCCTCTCTGTTCGCCATGGAGCCTGACTCTCGCCAGTCCTGGAGGCTTCACCTAGGTGAGAATGATTCCCAAACTTTAACCACACACTCAACCAATCACACAACACGAACACTTGGTCCTTAATGAACATACACTCATTCGCTCACACACTCACGCACCTCTAATCCAGAGCCCTACCCCTAGTACTCAGGTGACCTACTTCTCCTGTGAGGAGCCGAAGGTTTACCAGACGTCACAGATGTGTGAATACTTATTTATTCTTTGAAAATCAACAAAACATACCATATGGCCAGACGTAACTTTCACATATGGAAGTAGCTCTAGAATATCTGACCCATTCTTATGCGTGACTAAAGAAAACAGTCTACTGGATACTGTTATACATCTCAAAGAATAAGTCCTTATAAAGTCAAGAAGAAGGTCTAGAAATCAGAAATCAATCAAGGTCTATTGCAAAGACATTTTTGTAAGGCCAGGACAGTTTTCCTGCTCATATCTGGAGTTTCTAAACTACCAAACTGTGCTGGACATCAGCCTACCAGGACTGGCGTTGTGCACCCTCGTTCAAGGGAATATGTGATTTATCTACTATCACCTGTATATACTGATATACTATGCATACCATTGTTCCTAGATACACATTCTAGCTTAAAGCTTTCCCAGAGACTGTTACTTCAAGTGATTGAATTAAATTCATTATTAAGATGCTTGATTTTAGAAAGAGTGGTCAAGTGTTGATTTTGTCACACCTGAACACACCATGGCACATCACACATTATGAACAGTATGAAATTGTTTTCTGCATATAACCCATTCACCAAGTGAAACAGTGGGCTGCCAGTGACACAGCACCCAGGGAGAAGTTTGTGGGGACGATACCTTGCTCAAGGGTACATCAGTGGTGCCACTGGCAGTCCTGGGATTTTAACCTACATCCTTGTGATCATAGAGGCAACTCCATAACCACCAGGCCACTAGCAGGTATCTACAAACTTTTGGACATATTCTGTATGTCTCAGACAAGCTGGACCTCTAGCGTAGGCATGTGACTGAAATATATTAAGTTATCGTAGCTCTAAAAGAGTCAAGGGTGTACAGTTGCTTGAGTAGTGATGTACGGGGTCCAATAAAGGCATTATTGCTTCACTTGCACATTTGGAAGCTCTGGGAGCTTTCTAATAACATTCTAGTAAATATTTGGGGAAATGTCACAGCAGTTTAAAGCATGTTTTGAAGGATCTGCACTGGATGAAAAGAAGCCACAAGCCAAGGTCACCTTTCAGACCCAGCAGGACGCCTCCACGGAAATGTTCAATTAAATGTCATCACATCGTGCCGTCATATTAAAGATGCTATCTGCGACCTGTTTGACATCTGATCAAAGCAAGATTGCGCTGTGCTCTTCTCAAAAGCGCAGAGCATGCAGGGTAGCTTGTAGAAGCCGGAACAGACAAGGGGATGTGTTCACCCCTTTACCCTGAAGGTGAGTCATTCACACCGTAGTGTTCCTCCAGTTCCAGCACAGCTGATTCCGCCAGTGTGCAAACACAGATCATCTCCCAGTGTGCAATATTTCATCATTCTCTTCATGTTATCATTTTATTCCCATCAGGTTTTCCGTTTAGTCAATGAAAGAAAAATCTCCTCTGTTGCCATACATTAGCATGTTGCTTGCTTTCATACACTTTTGAAAACATCAGCTGACTACTGACTACTTCATAATGTTGAAACTGAAACCTTAAAACACACCAGACTGGAAATAAAGAGGTTTTCTTACAACAGCGTCTAATAAATATAATGTTATTAGAGTGCAATACAGGTTTTCAGAGAATTCCACAATCCTTTTTTCTCATTCTGTAAGCTCTGTGTGTTTTTCTTTTTTAATATCCCAGCAGTTCAGACGTTTTCACAGGATTTCATTTTGAAATTTTCTTTCCCATTTTGATAACTACGTTATTAAAAGTTATATGAGTTTGAAACTTCTACTCACTTAAAGATAGATGACACAAAGGCATTTTTCTAGAACCATTATATGTGTTTTTTTGTTGCTTCATTCTGTAGGTACCCTAGTGGCCATTCTGTCAATAGAAAATTAACTCAGATATTTTAATCAGTAAAATCCAATCCAAGAATTTATAGAACAGTAGTTCACTAGGTAAAAAAATGTGACTCTGTGTTGAGCTGCTACTGAGCAATGAGGGATTCCCTGCTTTGAAAATATTTCATGCCTATGTCAAGATAAATTAGACAGATAAAATAGACACATCTGCATCATTCTTGATAATTACATGTACAACTGTCATAACAAACTAAAAAAGGAATTCAGAGTCAGAAACCACATGGGCAAGTCAGATAACTGAACACTTAAACCCGGTTTGAGGCCAATGTGTGACAGGCATGCTGTTTGTGTAGTACCAGTTAATGGCGTCTATTAATTGTTAACTACATTAGACTTGTACGTCCAGCGTAAAACTAAACAAGCACACTTAATGGCTGATCGAGTACAGTTGGAGCAAAGAGTGACTTGTCTGAAGCTGAAACAGTTTTGCATATGCCACCTAGAGGAATAAACTGAATATGAAAATAATCATTTTAATTCATGATTTATAACAAAGAAAGCCTACTATGCTTGTCAGTAAGGGCCAGTATCCTGAGGTACACTGAACTGAGTTAATTAGCACCCCCCACCAACCTCTAGCATTCCAGACACTCCTGCCTCTTCAAACAGTGACTGATGCTCCCTTCAGTGTTTCTGAAGGGAAATTTCATGCACAAATCACTCCCACTAGAGCACAGTAAAAATAGCCCTTTCTCCATTACACCGTATTGGTGCAATCTCCACGGACTGAAATTCATTTCCAAAAAAATGTGGTCTGTACCAATGGAAAAGTCATAGAAATGTAATGGATGGATTTTTTTTTAGCAATTCTCTCATGGCCCAACTGAAGTGAGGAGTTTAGTGATTTTATTTTATTTCTCCTGATTCCATATTAAGGGTGTATTGAGAGGTCATTGAGGCATTTGAAGGGTTTTATGTACTCTGTTTAAAGAAGAGATGTTTAATATGACAAATAAATGAGAAATGGTGAAGTATCTAGAGTATGGGTATAAAACTGACGACACTCTTCTTGGTTCCAAAAAAACATCTAAAAACAGTGTGTGTGTACACTTTTGGTGCGACGCAGAGTAGTGTGTCCACCATCATGGCACTTGCACAGCTCATTAATCTGCATGTGCCTTCCATGTGCTACTGAACTGCACACATTCGCACAAACTCATGTAAAAGTGCCAGGCAGCAGTGTGAGTGATTGATGGTGTTGTCTGGGTGCAGTAGCATGTATCATTTTGTGCTCTAGCTTTGCTAAATCACCTATTTGAAGGCTCCTTAAACAGGCCATTACCACAACACACAAAGAACACAAGCACAAAATCTGTCCACTTGGTGCCAGCAGGTGCTAAGTGTGCTGCATTCCTCAATGTAAATAAATATTATGTGTTTGTTGGGACTTCAGTATTACTACAGGCTCCATGTTGTCTCCACCTCTCTTGTACTTTGACTCGTTAGCCATTTTATCAGAAACACTAACCATATTGGTGCACTTTATAGGTACAGACTGTAGACTCTCTTTATGACCATTTTTAAACCTCAGTCTACCATCCATCAATGAAATGGGACCACCACAGGACCACCACCAGCCAGATATTGTTTGGGTGGTGGGCCATTCTGAGCACAGCAGTTTACTGACACAACAAGGTAGTAGCATGGCAGTGAGTGAGGCTCTCACACTGTGTGTATAACAACCTCCCCTCTTCTTGGAAGTCTGTCCACAAGATTTTGGAATTTCTGTGAGAATTTGTGCCCATTCATTATGTGGAGCATTTATGAGGAAGGCACTGATGTTGGACCAGAAGGCCTGGCTTGCAATCTCCGTTCAAGTTCATCCCAATGGTGATAAATGGGGTCGAGGTCAGGGCTCTGTGCGGACCAGTCAAGTTCTTCCACTCCCAACTCATCCAACCATGTCTTTATAGACCTTGCTTTATGCTCCAGGGCACAGTTATGCTGAAGTAGAAAAAGGTTCTTCCCCAAAGCTGGAAGCACAGCGTTGTCTAAATGATTTGGTATGCTGAAGAATTAAAACTGCCCTTCTCTGGAAGGGAGGGGCCTAGCCCAAAGCCTGGAAAACAGGGGTGTTTCAATACTTTTGTCCATACAGTGTACCATCACAGCTTTCCTGAGAATGATCCACCACCCAAATACAGCAAACCACCACTTATTTGCAGTTCTGAAATCCCTGCTTCAGTAATTCACTGATTTTTTCTTAGAACCTAACTAATAATTGTTTGCACAATCCCTTGCAAATTCATGGAAACTGAAAAAATCCTCTGCATTTTTTTTTTTTTTTTTTGCTTTTTCTGTGCCAATATCAATGTTTCATGCATTTTAGTGCTAAATTATTAAGAAAAATATAATTTACTAATTATGTAACATAAATGTTAACGTAATTTAAGCTATGTTTCCATATAACATAACTGTATAGATTTTTTGTTACTGTCAAGAAAGCACAAAGAAAGTGCGTCTTGCAGTCCTGAAATACTGTTGTGCTCAGAGGTGGGAGGGTCAAAAGTAACCAATCCGAGAGCGTTATTCATTTCTTCTTGCTGCTGATTGGCTTCTATATTGTACAGTATGGATACAGAATTACCTTAACATTTTCTTTAAGGGTAGTATATTAAGCTGAGTTTAAAATGAAATTAAAGTTTATTTGGAGCTTATTTGAGGGTATATTTCACGAGTGCTCTTGGAACATAACCCCTGTGAATGTCAGGGGTTATCTGAAATACCTGCTCACTGGTCTAATGATAGAGATAAAGGTGGCTAATAAATGGAGCAGAGAAACAGATCAACTACAATTTGTAAATGCAAACTTTAATGTGCATCGCTGTGAGATATAAGAAGCAGATATAAGGCACCTTTTAAAACCTAGTGGCTCATAAGTTTCTGTCACTGAAAGGTCTCAATGTAGTTAATGTTAGAAACCTAATGATAGAAGTGTCTCCCATCTAAAGACAGCTAACAATTTTCCTTGATCTCCAAAGGCCACAAAGTAAGGCCTGAAAAAAGAACTGAAATACTCATACAGCTCTCAGTTTTTATTGCGATTTCTCTCAGCAAAGTCTTCCAGCTCAATTTTCTTTTAACCAAGTTATGTAGTCATCTCAGCTTATGAATATGTCCCAGTCTCATGCAACTGGACAGTTTTGTGTACAATATTTCTGTGACTCCCAACTTGTTTCATCAATATATTTCTTATGAATTTTACATCTTTTAAAATGAGACTTATATGTGCAGGTTACTGATTACGTACCTGAAATCATGTACAAGTAAAGTAACAAATTGCTTGTCTCTTGATTAAGAGTCCAATATTCTGGATGTGGAAGTGAGTGTTAGTGGGGATTTTGGAAGCGGAGAAGCTTTGTTTTCTTCAGTTCTCTAGTTCTCTGTTTTGCCTAGTCCTCAAAGGAAAAAGAGTAACGAATGGACTTCATGACCTTCCACAAGCTGTGTGTGTTCTATTCTGACTCATTTATTTGCTGCGCCTGAGCTACCAGAGATACATGTTTGGGTTCCTCTAGGGCATACTTTTGTCCTTAGGGCAGAATGTATAGCAATGACATGGTAGCACGCTTTGATTTTCCATCAGATCTTACCTTGGTAACAGTACTGTTGACACGTCGGCAGTACAGTTTAAGTTGTTCTGTCAGAGCTGCTTTTGTTATTATGTAGTTTTT